>JAGDQP010015432.1:0-42758 GCA_022664845.1 Lepisma saccharinum
GTCCTTCACACAAAACTCACGAACTTACAAATGTAGGTGTCAGACCAATCTTTCTGGTCCTGCATTAAAAGCCATAAGCCATACACCTACCATTACATAAACTAGTCTAGCTCCGTTAGTTTTAAAGATACATAAATGGAACATACCTTGTTGAAAAGCCCTTAAACTGGCCTACAACGTTTATTTCAGGGCTATTTCGCCTATCTGTAGTGGTTTACGAGTTATTTCGCTTCGAATATAAAGAAAAGAGATTGATGATAATTAATTTTGGGATTTAAGGACGCCATATTTAAAATATGGCGTCGCTATGGCAACAAAGTGTCCTAAAATGGAATTTCTAATGTGTTATTAAAATATTCGCACAACCACGAACGTTTTAATTTAAAATTTGTAGAAGTTATAACACTTTAAAAGCAGAGAGACGAACTTTACCGGCGGCCATTTTGTTTCCCCCCTCCCGGTCCCCTGCCACGGTTTTCGGCTTGCTACCTGGTACCACATGATTAGGTACCTTCTAATGAAGGTATTCCACCTACCCGCAACATCCCTTCACTCAAAATCCCACGGACTAGGAAATATTGACATATGCTCCTGGACTAGAAACCAAATTACTGTTCATCGGCAGCTATCTTGTGTGGCCCCATTAGAGTTTCTCTATACCGAGTACTGTGAGGATTGCCTTTTTCGATAGGAGGATGAGTGCACCTCAGAGAGGCAATACTCGGACAAGAGGGTCTCTAAATATGAGGCCAGTTAATATGGCCGAAATGCCTCGTCCCTTCCGTCTCTTGGCTTCATTCCCCTCTCCAACAAAACAGCCTAAGGTCCCCTCTATTTATATTCCTAACTCTATGCTAGGAACTAATATGAAATATCTGCGTTTCTAATCGTTTGCCGACCTAGAACGTGAAGCATCATAATTTATACTTAGCCAGCACTACATGTTTTTCTGTTTTTAAATCGAAATAATACTAACATCAGGTGGCAGCAAAGAGATAGTGAGAATGGGACTCACCATCTACAAGTATTTTATATATGACTTGTTAAATTAGGGCTGGTTTTCATGAAAGCTTGCGTTGCTTGCTTCGCTTGCAATTTGGGTTAGTAGCCAATTGAAACACGTGTTTTATTGTAAGATAAATGTGACACATGTTTCAATTGGCTATTCACCCAAATCGCACCACAAAGTAAGCTTTCGTGTAAATCAGCCCTTATCCGTGGATTAAGGTAAGGCCGCCTTTTCATGTATACACTAGCTGCATGCTTATCTTGTGATTTGGGTGAGTAACCAATAGAAGCATGTGTTCAAGAATTACTATTGGTCATTTAAATAAATCGCAAGCAAAACCGCCGCTTGCACGTATGTGCAAAGACGACCTAACTCTAGGCTAAATATTTTGTGCAACTGGTTACTGCGTAAAGCAAGTTATGGTACACCTGGATTAGAAACATATTAATGTAAATCATTCCGTATGACAAGTTCGTTATATTTTCTTTACATCGTTGTGGTTATAGGCTGAGCAAGGAGAGACAGAGATTATAGAAACAAACACACGTATGAACGACACACACACTCAAATCCAAAGCATTGTTCGTTAGTCCCTCCATTTTATACCTATGAGAAAATCTTAGACAATAAAAGAAAATTATTCACGTTCACGTTGACACAGGAAATTATCTCTTTAACTAATCATTGACCATGCGTATCTATTAGGGAACATTGGGATATTCACTAAACAATCACGAGTGAATTAAAAAAAATCATATGCAGAAGAACGTAGGTTGATCAGTTAATAGTTTTTTTATGATTTTACATAATCTCAGTATAGGTTTCGATTAAGTAATTTAATGAAATAGAAAACATAAATTAAGTTAATTAGACTGACACTCCCTGGAATAATTCCTTTCGAGAAGCATCTCCAGGGTTGATACCTTAGTAGTGTGTTGCGAGTGAACCGTGTTATGCTCCTAAGACGTCTTACTCTGAGGGATACATCACTTTTTTTTTTGCAAATACAAAATTTAAACTTAGCAAACAAAGTACAGTAGAACTGCGGTAATCCGACTTCTGATGATTCGATTCCTCGCATAATCCGACTCCGTTGGAGGTTGAAGAATGTCGACATGTCTGTACTTGTCCTTAAAATACTACGTACTTTGTTGAGTAAGTTAGCTGGTAACACTCGACCAGTGCATTCTGATGTTTTACTTGAAGAGTGTTTGTTGTTTAAGCAGTGACTTTTTACAAAATGGATAGTTTGTTTGCGCTAAAAATTGGCTTTCAGTGTAGTGTACTAGTCACATTATGGCAATTAAAAAGCATAAACACGTGACTGACTTTAATGTATTAAATATTTATGTTTCTCTGTTAATCCAACCTTCCTTGCGTTCCGATCATGCCCTCAGTCCCATAGATGACGGATTAACGGAGTTCTACTGTATATGTCATATATTATGAATATAATGACTTGCTATAGTTCCCAGATCATATAGGCCGAAAACGGGACATTTAAAAAAAGAGTATATAGGGTCTATAGTTATTTTTGCAATGCTACCAAATCAGAGGAGCTCAGTGGTAAAGCGTTGGCGTAGCATTCGGCAGGTCGTGTGTTTGATCCCAGTGGCCGACCATCCTGACTGAGGTTTTCCAGGGTTTTCTCTAAGTCACACAAGGCAAATACGGAAGTGGCACCTTCAACACAGGCCCTGGCTGACGCCTTCCCGAATCATTTTCCCTCCCCTATTCTAGCCATAAATAAAATTCAAAAATCCAAATAAGAGGAAGCACACATAGAAACATCTTTACGCGAACTTAAAATTGTGCTGTCTCAATGAAACCCCAAATTAATAATAATGGCTGATTTTGAAGTGGCTCCTATCAGTGCTATAACAAGCGAGTACCCATCGCCATAGTCTCCGGCAGAGGTGTAACTACTATGGCGCAAAACGCCACAATGTGGGCCCCGGCCCTTCCAAGGAGACCCTTCGCCCTAGTCTCTCAATAGCAGAATCGACCTCCGGCCTTGGGTATTGTCTTCAGGAGAGGGTCCATAAAATGTAGTTACGCCTCTGGATCTCTTACATTTTACGTAGTGTCTCTGAAGAAAATTCAAGAAACAGCTTTCTCTACAGACTACGAGGAGAAAATGACATTGAACAATTCTGCAGAATGTGTCGAGTATTATCGTTAATACCAGGTGACTGTGTAGTAGATAATGCTGGCTTGAAATAATGTCGGCAATGCATCCAAATGAGAAATTGCAACAGTTCGTAGACTATTTCGTTGATGGATGGATTACTGTTACTGTCCCATTACCTTATGGAACATTAGTGGACAAAGGCACAGAACAAACAACGCAGTTGAAGGACGGCACTGCCGAAAGCTCCTGTTGGTATTGAAAAGTCTAATATTTATTACTTGGTGAAGAAGCTGAAAGAAGAAACAGTGCATTCAATATTCTATCAGCATGAGACAGGTTCAGGCTGGCGTGCCAAGCGCAAAGAGAAAGAAGATATTTATGTAGAATAAGACCAGCGAATAAGACAAACACTGAATTCACTGCAAAAGACAATGATACATGTGAATGGCTAAGCAGGTTATCATACATTCAGAAGTTTAAGTAAGAGAACACGGCAGGCAAAAGGTATAGAAGAGGGAGACGATATCAATTTTGTGTTGATATACTAATCGAATTAACAGTGCTTCTCGCTTCACCCAACCATTTTTAACATTTGTTAAAAATATTTTAAAAACTAAGAACAGTATCAAAAATGTAAGCGCACTAGAGCTTACAAATTACTATGAAATGCAATGGTCAGCGATCTCGAGATCTTGTCCATTGATGTGTGATACGTTTTCAAAGATTATGACGTCATTATTTAATCGAAGTATCAGCACTCATCTTAAGCGTCATTTTTGGACACATGCATGCCACACGAAATAACACCGGTGATCTGTACAAGGTACACCGCGTCGTCTTGAAGCACTCTTAGCATGAGGATTGTGGAAGGAACAGGAAGATTTGTCCATATGGCGTCACGTCTAATGAAAAATAAGAATAGTATGGCAGTCGTAAACCATCAGCAGAATTGGTAGATAGGAAACGCCAGAGAACTGTGAAAAAAGGTGTTGCTGCTTGTGTCGTATTTCTTGGAATCTAGCTGTTGGCAGAGCGATGGCAAGGTTTTGTGGCTGCAAACGAAGACGTTGATGACGAACGCACATCATCTTTTTTTTTTATTTAATCTCCCATGCATTTGGAACTGACAGATGTCTTCGGGTGTTCCAGCAGATTAGTGGTAGGCTAACACCAAAGGAGTAGTTAGTATCCAAGGATGTAAAATGCCGACATAGCCTGAGCCAAAGTTACCTAAAGGTCTTACAAAATAAATTCAAAATTCAAATGCCCACTAAGGTTCAAATTGTGGAACAGAAAAAGTTTGTCCTCCTGTCAACAAGGAGACAGACGTGGACAGGTTGGTGTAGATTGGTAAAACAATACGAATTGGTGTGACAAACAGAAATACAGATACCCAGAAGTTTAGCTATATTTATTGGATGTAAATATTTAATGTAGGTAACACATAGTTTCTATATAAAGACCACTGGTAAAGAACTACTTTGTCCATTTGCTTCATTTTACAAGATAACTTTCTTAAACGTCCATAATGAGAATTGCGCATGCGTGCACATCAAATATAAATGTGCTTGTAACAGACAAACTATACATATTCTCTTCATGGATGATTGCTTGTTAAAAAGGCATTTCAAAAAGCGAATAGATGGCACTTTTATATCAGTTTGGCCAAAACTGGATAAAGCACGTTTTTTGCCTGCGGTCTTCATGTACTTTTCGTTTCACTTATGAATGTTTCTTGTTACACCTTAAGTTAAAACGTGCGTTTCTTCTAAATAATATTCCCAGGTTTTACAAGAACGTTCGGTTTTAGATTTAAGTTGTCATGAATTAGATTTAATTACCACGGATTGAAGTAATTTTTACCCACAAATTTAGCCATTGGCCTCACTTGTCCTTCCTTCCATTGAATACAAGACTTAAGAATTAACTGTTAAATCACTTTTCATTAGAATACAAAGTAGAAAGATGGCAAATATCTCTAGAAGAAAGAAAGTCTCGTACATGTTCAAGGGAGACAGTGCAGTTATACATTAGCATTATTCAAAATAGCTTCCCAAACTTTTCCTTGATTGTATCGACAAGTATTGTCTTGAAAAATTTCAGTTATATTTTGTTTCATTTCTCCGTTCCGGAAGAAGACCTTCTTGTTGACAGGAGTCTGACGTACAGATTATATATTTTTTTTGTTTCTGATTTTCGTTACGGAGACTGACTTTTCGTTTCATTTTGCTCTGTATCTTCAACCTTGAGGAAGCAGAGAATAAAATAAGAACAAGACTCAAAAACAAAAGAATAAAGAAGTAATAAAAAAACATGGCAGCACTCCGCCTTCTATTCTGAATGCACGTTGAGTTTTCTGGCCAAACTAGCTGAAATAATAATTCGCTCGTGGGAAAAAGGAATCAGGTTCATTTTTCTTATTATGTGGCAAAAGTCAAAAGATTGGAACCGGCAAGCGTAGAAAGGAAGGCAATTGGAGGGGCGGTGTAGTTGTGGGGTAGGGAGGAATGAATACTAAGATATTATTACAGAAATTTCTGTAATATGAAAATGTATCTGAGCAAAAAATTCTCTGCCCCCATGATGATATGATGTTGCATACTGAGTTACGGTCACGTAGATCCTTTTTCTTTCTTCTTTTATTTATGTTTTCAAAACAATAAGTTCATAACTGTCAGTTAGATGGAATCCCTTCTTCAGAGATCCTTTCATTATTACGGTTGATGATGCTTTCGTCTGAAGGTATGCCAGGTTTTCAAACTGACCTCAGAAGATGTCGGAAATGATTATGTAAGAATAATCTCATCAAATTACACAATTATGCCTCGACGTGATGCAATGTATTTTGTTGTTGTATTTCGTTGTTGTATTTCGAGACACTGAGTATTTCAGGAATTGAAAAAAATAATCCTATCTACTAGCCACTATGTTTCCTATTTATATATTATCATTATCGTTTTTTTTTATTATTATTTTGACGCATTTTATGTTTCAGGAGTTGATAACACTGATTATTTGCTATCCAGTTTGTTACCCATCTGTATTTCACCCATCGAGCTCTACGTAAACTATACTGGAGTGACTACTTAGTGTTGAGAGATATACGCCAGAGCAAATATTTAAACTCGTTTGTCCACTTCTAGTCGAATCCACTGTGGCTCAAACTTTCAGTCCTAACTCTGTTTTATACGCTTGATATCGCTGTGTGGCCCGTTTTTTTATTTAAGTCTTAATTCGTGAGTTATTAATGTAAGAGTATATCATACTCTGCATGCAATAGAAAATACTGCAAATAATATTTACTTTTTTTGCAAGAATTAAGACAAATTAATAAACGGGCCACACATCGATAGCAAGCGTAAAAAACTAAGTTAGAATCGAAAATTTGGTCCATAATTGTTTAGACTGGAAGTGGACAAACGAGATTAAGTTTCCTCTCCGTTCCCTAGCTTCACATATTTACGAAATTTTCAATGGCTGCAGTCAGTCCAGTATTGTATTAATGGAGGTCGATGATTTCACCAATATCTTATTTTTCTATTTCGACTCATTATGTGTTTGAGGAATTAAAAACGAACTAGTCTTATAGGCCATTATGTGTCCTATTTATAGTTGGTAAATATCTTATGTATCTGGTGTAGTAAAATGTAATCCATTATTTTGCGAATAGATGGCTTCAGTGATCTGTATCTCGCGTTGTATAAGTCCGATCGGGTTCAACGAGATGGCGTTCAAACGATGAGATTGCGTACTACAAACACTGTTCAGATAGTTGTGATGAGTTGACTCAGTGTTGTGTGAGCGCGCGTCAAAATGGACACTAGCAAAGAGAAAATACGCTATATTTTACAGTTTTTCTTCGATAAAGGCGAAAACGCAAGCCAGGCGGCTGCAAATGTGAATAGTGTTTATGGTCCTGATACTGTAACAGCCAATCACGCGCAATTTTGGTTTTGTCGATTCCGTTCCGGTAATTTTGACGTCAAAGATGTACCACGCACTGGAAGGCCAAGTGTCGAAAATGTCGATAAAATCATGGACATTGTCGCGTCCGACCGTCATGTAAGCACTGTTTCGATTGCCCAAGAGCTAAACATTGCACAAAAAACCGTGTGGAACCATTTGCATAAGGCTGGATACACAAAGAAGCTTGATGTATGGGTGCCACACGAGTTAACGCAAAAACCTCATGGACCGAATTTCCATCTGCGAATCGCTGCTGAATCGCAACAAAAGCGACCCATTTCTGAAGCGGTTGGTGACTGGTGATGAAAAGTGGATCACTTACGACAACGTCACGCGAAAACGGTCGTGGTCGAAGCGCGGTGCGCCGGCGCAAACGGTGCCCAAGCCAGGATTGACGGCCAGGAAGGTTTTGCTGTGTGTTTGGTGGGATTGGCAGGGAATTATCTACTATGAGCTGCTCCCCTACGGCCAAACCCTTAACTCGGAACTATACTGTCAACAATTGGACCGTCTGAAGGCAGCAATCGCCCAGAAGCGGCCAGCTTTGGCCAATAGGAGAGGCATTGTGTTCCACCAGGACAACGCCAGGCCACACACATCGATAGTGACTCGCCAGAAGCTCCGGGAGCTTGGTTGGGAGGTTCTTATGCATCCACCTTATAGTCCGGACCTGGCACCGAGTGATTATCATCTGTTCCTGTCCATGGCGAACACGTTTGCTGGTGAAAAATTCGCTTCAAGAGAGGCTTGTGAAAATCGACTGTCTCAATTTTTTGCCAATAGGGACAAGGGCTTCTATGAGAGAGGCATCATGATATTACCTTCCAAATGGCAACACGTTATCGAACAAAACGGCGCATATGTGACCTAAATCGGATCATTCTAACTATGGTAAGCCAAGCCTTCAATGTCATGCAAAAATAATGGATTACTTTTTACTACACCAGATATATGAGGAATTAAAAACGAACTAGCCTTATAAGTCATTATGCGTCCTATTTTTAGTTGGTAAATATTTTATGTTTTTGAGGAATTAAAAACGAACCCGTCTTATAAGCCATTATGTGTCCTATAGTTGGTAAATATCTTATGTGTATGAGGAATTAAAAACGAACTAATCTTATAAGCCATTGTGTATCTTATTTAAATAGTTGGTAGATATTTTGTGTTTGAGGAATTTAAAACGAACTAGTCTTATGAGCCATTATGTGTCTTATTTATAGTTGGTAAATATTTTATGTGTTTGAGGAATTAAAAACGAACTAGTCTTATAAGCCATTGTGTGTCCTGTTTAAATAGTTGGTAGATATTTTGTGTTTGAGGAATTAAAAACGAATTAGTCTTATAAGCCATTATGTGTGCTATTTATTGTTGGAAAATATCTTATTTATATGAAGAATTAAAAACGAACTAGTCTTATAGGCCATTATGTGTCCTATTTAAATAGTTGGTAGATATTTTATGTGTTTGAGGAATTAAAAACGAACTAGTCTTATAAGCCATTATATGTCCTATTTATAGTTGATTGATATCTTATTTTTTTCTATTTCTACACATTATGTGTTCCAGGAATTGAAAAATAAATTGTCAATTTTTTTTATCACTTGTTTGCACTTTAAACCTGCAAACAAGCGGATTTTGCAAGTGAGAATGAATTGGCGGTTCTGGTCACATATAGTTAAGAATAAATCGTTTGGAGAAGGAGGTGTTAAAACTCGGATCTTCTTTCTAATAATCAAATGCGTTAACCAATTGAGCTATGAAGGAAACATTAAATCCATCATCTTCTTTCACTACGGTTGAAGAAGTTTGATGCGCAAGTGCCACAATAATGTGTAAAAGAAGTTCATAAAACGTTCTCGTAAAAGTAAAAGTGCAAAACAAGTATATGAAGATACACTTCCGAAAGAGATGATGATGATGTCCCAAAACGCTTTTTACATTTCTTCCATACAGTGTTAGCTATCCTGACTGAGGATTACTAGGGACTTCTCGGGTTTCAACAGACGAATACCGGGGTGGTATCTTAACTAAAACCCTGGCTGTTACTTTCCACATCCCTGCTTCGGGAAAGTGATCAACAACAAAAATCATCCCTTAGATGTTAGGTGTTACACTGAAGCTGCTTGTTCAGCCGAAACTGGAAATAAATAAATGAACATTTTTGTATTTCTTTCACAACCTTGAGGCATCTAAGACTCAGGCCTGGGTAAAGTAGGGGAAAGGATGTGGGAAGGAGTCGGCCAGGGCCTAATTTGAAGGTTCCATCCCGGCATTTGCCTGGTGTAATTGAGCAAAACTTCTGTTACTCCACCAGGATGGTCGGCCGTTGGGACTGAATACAGGACCTCCAGATAGCAAAAGTAACACTCTACCACTGAGTTACAACTGATCGGTAATGTTTTGTGTTGTTCCTAAAGTGGAATTTAAGAATGAAGAAAAACTTTTCCTTACTTTCATTAAAAAAAAAATCATATTATGTGATAGAATGACTTACTATTATTTTGTTATTTTTATCATGCAACGCCAAATGGGGGTTCAGAATCACAAAGCGAGAATATCTGACGCAGAAGATTCTGGAGATAGAGGAAAACGGGAAGACAAATAACATACGAGATCTGTACAAAGGAAAAAAAACTCGTTAAAGAAAGGTTACCAGCTTAGATTAGGGATGATTAGAAATAAACGCGGAGATCTTCAAGCGGATCCGACTAAAATTATTGATAGTGAAAAAAGTATTTCGACAAACTTCTTAATGTACACTATACTTCGGAGAAAAACACAGAGGAATTTAAAATTCCTGTTAACTCGCCTAAGCGTAAACGTAGATGAAATAATTGGAGATCACCATTGTGGATTTAGAAGAAATAGATCCACGTTGGACCAGATTTTCGCCTTGAGACAAATTTTGGAGAAGAAATGGGAATACAGTGGGACGGTTCATCAGCTATTCATTGATTTTAAGAAAGCATATGATTCTATCAAAAGGGAAAAGTTATACAGTATCCTGATACGATTTGGAATTCCGAAAAAAATGGTTCAACTAGTGAAGATGTGTCTCAGCGACCCCACAAGCAGAGTACGGATAGGTAATAATATGTCAGATAGTTTCAAGATTCGCAACGGATTGAAACAAGGCGATGCCTTGTCACCACTACTGTTTAACTTTGCGTTAGAATATGCGATTTTTAAAATTAAAGCGGACAAAAAGGGATTATCATTGAATGGTTTGAATCAACTGTTGGTATACGCGGATGATGTAGATTTAATAGGGGACGATATAGAGGCACTACAAAGCAACACCGATGTCTTAGTAGAAGCGTGCGATGAGATAGGTCTACAGGTAAACATAGATAAAACAAAATACATGATAACAAGCCGAAACACAGAGAATGAAGAAAATAAAAACATAAGAATTAAGAATGAGAACATAGAGAAAGTAAACAAATTTAAATACTTGGGAGAATATGTAACAAGCAAAACTAGATCATGGAAGAAATAAAAAGTCGCTTAGCATCGGGCCACGCATGTTTCTACTCAGTCCAGAAACTCCTAACCTCGCGATTAATATCAAGAAAGTTGAAATTAAAAATATACAGAACTATTTTTCTGCTGGTAATACTTTACGGTTGCAAAGGTTGGAGTACGACCCTAGCAGATGAACATAAGTTACGTGTGTTTGAAAATAAGGTTTTGAGAAATATATACGGGACGAGATGACTGGAGAATGGAGGAGACTGCATAATGAAGAACTCCACGGACTTTACGACTCATCGCATATTGTTAGAATAATTAAATCGCGACGACTAAGGTGGGCAGGCATGTATCTCGGATGGGGGAGAAACGAAGATCATATTCCATCATGGTTGGTAAGCCGGAGGGAAAGAGACCGTTGGGAGGACCGAGACAACGTTTGGAGGATAATACAGAAGGGATCTTCTTGAAGCAGGTGTTTTTGATGAAAACTGGCATGATCTTGCTAAGGATAGAATCCCACGGAGAACATTTGTTACTACGACGATGAACTTGCTAGTTTCGTAAGCCATAGAGTAAGTGTTCTTCTAAAATAATTTCGCATTTCGTATTAGATCAAGTAGGAGACCAATGTGCTTTATACACAGGAAATTATACTTAAATATGATCGCTATTTTCACCTGACGTTGTAATAATTTTTTAATACTGTGTGTTTTGCATATCAAAAAGGGTTGTATGAACTTTTTGACTTGTTAAATATTTTACTTCTAACGCAGTCTCCGTGTTCTATTAGCTACGGTTGCAGACTTTAAATCATCAGTAGGGGTTAGAATCCTGCTGCCAGATATTTTGATTGAGTTTCTCTAGGATTTGTGACAGTTTCTCCAAGATGGATATCCGTATGGTACATATCTAGACAGAGGCCCCTCCGAACATTTTATCTTTTCTGATCTCAGAAGGAATACTGGACTAGCAGAGGGACTAAGATACGTCTAAGATAAGCCAAAACAGTTTTCATTTTCCATAAATGTATGTTAAATCCAATATAATACTTCCATTTTGTTGAAACAAAGCAGCATTAAAGGCAATCTTTCTGGAAAATTGAATTAAAATGAGTTAGATTCGAGACGTGTACTTCAGTAACATAACGCAGTGCTGAGATAGTTCCTTACAAACTGACCGTGCGTCATTAATTGTGGAGCAGAAAAAAGAGCAACTCCAAAAAGTGTCTCAGGGAGAAGTGATACTACACCAGTAACAAGGAAAAGAAAAAGACCAACGAAAACACGAATAAGTGTGAGAATGATTAAGTATAGCAGTAATAATTGGAACACAGATAAAAGGGGCAGCAATAATTAAGAACAAAAAAAGTGTAACGGCAATAAGAGGGACAGGAACAAAACAAAAGACAGATAAGAGATGAGATAATGCATGGCAGAATATAAGACGACAGTTATCAGTGACAAAAACAACTGAGACAAGATTAAGCACTAAATGTAGTAAGTACGATGCAACAGTTGCGACAGAAACAAAAGCGGCAGTAATAAGAACTAGAGAGAGAGTAATAGATATAATGTAGACACGAAAAACTCTTAAAAAGAGATAAAGTATTACAGGATTATTCACAATAATAATACAAGTATCATGAGCAATTGTTATCAATAATAAGCACCGAATAAAGCAAACACGACTGGAATAGTTTGTATACGAACTACGCGATAAAGAGCACAAGTGATACAAAGACAACTGCGAGAATTATAGACAGTCAGAAATTAACAAAAGAATTGAAGCAACTTCAATTAAATAAAACAACCTAACAATGGTTAAAAAAGGCTTATATACTAGTTTCATACAATCTTTTTGAAATCTGTACGAAATTAATAGCTGTGCAGTCATGGAAAAAAGTATTACGGGAGTGGAGCATTTAATTTTTTTTAAATGTAAGCTAAATGTATGGATTAGATGGGTACCTATAACCTGAGCCTGTCACTTACAGTCCCTCAGACCAGAGCTGAAATAGGTCACCGAGTCAATTGGGTCATATTTTGGTCCGAGTCACCGGGTCTAGGCTTCGGACCCGGTCTGATCCGGTGGCCCGAATGAGACCAGGTATCTCAGAAGACAAAAAAGTTTAATTATTTTCTTGTGTTGGAACAGTGCTTTCTTTTTTAGGGTTAACCAGGACCGTAGATGTTATGCCCAGAGCACGAAACGTACGACGCCGAAATTATTTCCAGGACCGGATCAATAGGGTCGAGTTTCGCATCGCGTCAAGTTTCCCTTATGTTCGGGGTCAGGCTGGGTCAGTAAAGCGACACGGTTTCAGCTCTGCCTGAGACATGCCACAACTTAGGCATACTTGAATATCTGCCCCATAAATATACATAAGTTAAATGATAAAAATAAGTGCTATGTTCCAGCAATATCTTTTTCCGTGACTGTACAACTTAAGAAAACCTTGACAGGTAGTCTACCTTTTCGTCCCAACGTCTTTAAAAAGGCTGTAAAGAAGTTTTCAAACAATTTGGTTAATTATCATTTCTTTATACTGCATTTTTGAAGGCCACTGAATTTCTATGAAATATAATCTTGACTTTCACTCTTATTGCACTCTATGAAAATGTGTAGACATGTTTCAACAAAGCTTGTATGATTGCCTCCGACCTTTTCCTATACGCATCCCAAATAACAGATTTCACAACATGCGTAGGTGTTTTGTTTGATCTTTTGTTTACGTCCTGAGCGAGCTGATGAGTTTCTAAGAACGGCGCCTATAGTTTTGTTATTCCGAACAAGCCATCCAGTTTAATGAACTCCTATCAGATTTGAACCCGTGTCTACCCTAACAGAAAGCAAGTGTGCTAACTCGTTGGGAGACTTCAGAATATAGGTGTTCTGCACTCATTCCAATGGGAACATTATTCAATAGTTGAAACCGAGGTGGCTCAGTGGTAGCTAGGTGTCCTCGGTTCGGTCCCTGCTCGTGCCATGTGGTGGACAAACACCGTGTGTATGGTTTTTCTCGGGGTTCTCCCGTTTCCTCCCACTTTCTTTATTCTACCAATTCTCCGAACATCATTCATTAGGCCTGAGCTAAAGTTTCCTAAAGATCTTAAAAATTAAATTCAAATTATTGAATAGTTGTACGTAAAAGAGGCCTTTGTCGTTCCTCTGCTCCTCTTTTCTTATTGTACGGCTCAAATAGAAACTGTATTTCTGGACTATTTTTAAGTAACTAATGATCTCGGTCCATTTGATCTAAGTTTTTAAACTTACAAATATCCATTACCCAGCTAAATATCTAATTCATAATGTTGGGGATAGCGTAACACGTTAGATCACATTAACATCACCTTTATCATACTTATGGTATTATTCGTTAAAAACGAAATCGCGTCGTTCGGTATTTCCAGAGATGTGTTTGGAGAGTGGGTCTGGAGCCTAAAAAAATTCAGAGTTGCTTGCAGCATTAGCATCCCCACCTCCCCCGGAAAGTCCGTGTACCCACTCGTAAAACCATCCTGTAGCTGCTTGTCTGGATATCTCAACAAAAATCACTTTCTTGATGAGCAAAGCGGCGACGCACCATCAATAAAAGATTGCGAGTTCCCCTTACGCAGTAGAATTAACCAGATAATTTTTATTGTTATGAAAGGCAAAATGACTGTTCAAGTGAAGTGCTATTATTTAATTTGCTATGTGTTATGTCGCCGTGGCTCAGCCGGTAAAGCGTCTGACTACGAATCGAGCTGCCCGGGTTCAAATCCCTGCCAGGATACTGGCGTCTTTTCTGGTAGTGTTCCCATGCTTGGCGCTCTGAGGTGCACTCAGTCTCTGATCAAATTGAGTGCAAGAGTGTTCTTGGTACTTCTGGGCACCTTGGAAAGGTAAAGGCGGTCGAGTGTGGGGATCACCACCCCCTCAATTCACCGTAGGTCGAGAATATATGGAGCGCTACCTGCATGGCTAGGTTCACGACGCGTGCGTATCGTGTGCGCGTGTTATGTAGTGTGGTATGTTGTCTCTGAAATCAGTGCAGTTAGAGATGCGGAATGAAAAATATACTTGTATTTTAGGAGAGATCATATTCATTGATTCTAATCGACTCCAATATCTCTGGCAATTAGGTTTTTTTTTTATTCTGTTGTTCGTGAAATACCCATTCCCTTAAGATACTAAAATGGAACTAGCACGGAAACATCTCTAAACCACAGAAAAGAAAAGATATCAACTCGGTCCATTCTTACAAAAGTTTCACTTGGTTATAACAAATAAAAGATCTTTCGAACATATTGAATTCAGAATCTCCCTTTTGTTGTGAAGTCGCGAACTGACTTGTATCGATGGTATTTAGCCATCTTTGGCTCAGGCCTGGATAGGTTAGTGAATGTCGAAAGGAATCATCCACCACCTCGAAAAGGCAGGTTTAATGAGGGACAACTAAGAAAACGCATCAGGATATCCGATCGCTGGGATCGACTCCAAGACCTTCCACCGAGCCACCGTAGCTCAGTGGTAGAGTGTTGGAGTAGCATTTGGGAGGTTGTGGGTTCGATCTTAGCGGCCAACCATCCTGACTGAGGTTTTCCAGGGATTTTTCCTCAGTCACACCATGCAAATGTCGGGATGGCACCTCCAACATAGGCCCTGGCCGACACCTTTCCTAATCCTTTCCAGGCTTGAGACTTAGATGCCTAAAGGCCATAAATAAAATTCAAATTCTAAGACCTTCCAAACCCGAAGCTAACTAACGCGATACCAGCTGAGTTACGGCAACCAGGCTTTTTCGAATTTGGTATACACAGGAGAAGTCGACAGGTGCACTAAATACCAAAAAACAATTCAATTGATGTATAATCGGTGCTATCAATACTAAAAGTTCTAAATTTCAAGAACATGAAACTAGTAATACTTGTGGCCGGTTTAGGTTTCATGCGGGGAAAATACGATAACTTCATTTCGTTTTTTTTTTCATCCCCTTAATACCTTCCAGAAACTTGAGTAACGGTACCAGAGACCTAGATTGAATGTGAGGTTTAGAGAATGCTTATGAAAATAAGTAGAAAGATCAGTCAATAAAAAGTAAAAAAAAAAAAAAAGTATGGCAAGGTGACTGACTTGTGTTGCTGCAAAGCTTAGGAGAAGAGGTGTCTTTGGCGGGGAAGGTCGTCCACCAATCCAGGTGGAAGAATGCTGCTGCAGGATAGTCCGGTTGTCGACTACCAATGAACCATCATCCTAAGCACCAGAAAGATTTTCCCAGAAGACGTAAAGGACGTTGAGTCTTTAAAGAAGATATGGCATTGTGTTTATGGTGGACAAACCAAGAAGTTTAGTTCAAGCGTTACGTCATTGATAGGCCTGCTTTTTCCTCCATCTCCTCTCCCTTCGCTGTTTCTGAACGTTGTGTTCGTTTTTTTTCTTCTCTCTGACACAATTCCGTAAGCACCATCTTGCGTCAGGGCCTAGTACCTGATCTTCAAGTTCAAGGACAAGAAACCGACCAGCATCGGCAATGCCTTCCGTGGCTGAGAATTCTTGTAGCTGCGCCGCCTGCTAACCTGCTGTCCGAGTTTTGAGTGTGTGTTGTCGTACCGTTGCAGGAAGTACACCATATGGAACACATCCTTTTCTTTTTTTTTTATTCCACATATCATCATTACCATTCTATGTGTGTGTATATTGTTTCTTCGGGAATTTGAACAGTGTTCTTCACTTAGCGTAACAGCAACTCCCATTTTCCGAAGTGACCATAACTTACCAGTAATTTGAAATGTGTAATTTTTTCTGGAAAATCATCAGATCTGGCAAATTAATGAAGTGGTATTAAACAGACGTGTGTTTGACCGACAACTCGCGGAACAGAAATTTATTAATGGTTTCAACAGTCACCTAATTTCTGGAAAAATTACATTCGTAGAGACCCTAAATCTTCGATGTTATGTCTTTATATTGTAACTTTTGTAATATCTGGGCACTGCGATACAGGCTCGTATGCCTGCTAGCTACAGTGACCTGGCCGTAGGTAAAACCATCATCCAGCAACCGAGAAACAGGTTTTGTAGAATACTGAAGCTTCTCCAATAGTGTACGACAGACAAGAAAAGATGGAAGTGCCACGAACATTGGAGGTGTGTTTATTATTAATGTGTCTATGTGCCAAAATATTTGCTATTAATCCGGGGATATCTCAACCGGAAGTGGATATTGTTCAAAAGTCAAGAAATTTACCTTCTGAGGTGATTTCAACAGTGGGATACAACACGAACTCAAGCAGTAGTGTTAAAAATAGTGAAATATCATCCAATCGTGTGAATAATTTAAATAATAACAAAAATTATAACGCGTTTAAAGATCATATGGTGTTAAGTTTGTATCGGAAGTGTATTGAAAACGATACAGTCGCTTGTCTTAAATATAAAATAGTGGCTTTTATTGTGCGCTTGCTTGGTAAAGATAGCTACGAATTATTAGATGGTGTGAAAGTTGTGAGATCCACTGGAATTGGGAGGTCAATAGATGGTAGTGGAATTGAAGTGATATCGGATGAGAATAATGTGCCATTATATTTGTTTGAGAAAGTGAAAAATTTCTTTGTAACCCATTCTCTGGTGTTAGACTTCGCTAAATTTGTACGGAATATTTTCCCAACCAACAGAAATGCAAGATTTTGGTGGTTCAAAAAACCAAAAGGTACGTATTTTCTATGTTAATAATAATTTATAATATTCATACTGGAACTTATAATGAAGAATTCTGATGTGCTAGAATGTAATTTATAATTAGCAAATATTATCAAAGTGTTTTAACAGTAATTTGAAGCGATCTCGAACACATACAGTGTTACTTCTTTAAATATGAAATCATTATATTCCCTCTTTTCAAACTAATATACATTTCAAAGAAATTAGAAGATAGTTTGGCTACACTGTTTAAAGGTTTTCAGGAAGGTAGGCAATTGGCTCCATACAAATACTAATCCCTTAATATTACTAACAAAAATGATAGATCATTCGGCTTCAAGAATACTTAAAACAATGAATTATCTGAAATATTTCTCTTTCAAATTCCACTATGGAGACCGGTCCTCGAAATTCAAAATAGTTAAAATAAACGTCTAAATATAACCATGTGAATCGCGCTGCCATAGGTTAGTTCGTAGAGGTCCTGGGTTCACCTCTGAGAGGTCCTGACTTTAATACTTTAGGCCGACTATCCTGACTAAGGTTTTACCCATGGTTTATCTTCAGTCACACCAAGCAAATGCCGGGATGATACCCTCACCTTATGCACTAGCTAGATCCTTCCCAACTCCAACCCTATAGTCTATCCCAGGCTGAGCCATAGATGCCTAAAGGTCATAAATACATTTAAATAGTCATATGAATTTTCGGAAAGTGTCCAGGAAATTCCATAAAAGTTCTTGAAAACTTTTAACAGTTGTAGGCATTTGCTTCGATAACCATCTTCCTTAACTGAAACTTCATGCTTCAACTTCAAGACTTATGCTTATTACTTCATCGAAAATTAATTTCTTTTATGTCAGATTAACACTGGGAATTCTTCTATTACTTCTTAACCAAAATGAAAATCTTTGATACACCATTCTTAACTAACATTTATGATATTAATTTTATTCATATAGAAATAATGTGACGTACAAGTTGTTGAATACAGTTTAAGAAAACATATTGAGTACTAAATATCTCAAATTGTTTGTCAATATAATTCTCTGTTGAAAATGCAGATTCTTAATTTCTGGAACAAGTTTAGTTACACATTTCCCATTTAAAAGATTAAATTATCGCTTTAGGGAATAATGTTTAGACTTACCAGTATATTGTGTGTTTTTATTACTAGAAAATTTTCGGATCTCAATAATGCTTCAACCAGACAATTCTTATTGTGAAATATCTCTGTATTCTACAGGGACGTAGCCAGAATTTAGTTTCGAAGGGGGTCTACCAGTTTCTATAAGGAATCCGGGCTTTTTATGTATATAAAATGTACATAATTACACTTAGATTTATACTAATTTTACAAATAAATCGATATTTCGGAGGGGGTTCGAACCCCTTGGACCTTCCCCTGGCTACGCCTCTGGTAGTCTATATACGATCTTCAAGTTAGAGGGAGACTTTGAGACTGAAATTATGTGACGTGTTTATATCATATTTGGTTTTCAGTAGATCTTTATGTGGGGCAAGTCAGAACTAAACAGTAGATCCATAACTCATTGCGCAATCTAAAAGAAGATAGGCCTGGTATAGATAATTGAAGAGTATTGACAAAATAGATCATAGTCACAAAACGTGACCCTATCAGTAGATGATAAATAACTTTTGCAAACTCTATTAAATTACATACGAAACGAAATGTAAGACATTTCTTATTTCTAATTATAAATTACCTTTTTCCGCCTCATTGTTTTGCACTCTGCTACCATTTCTTAAGACCTAACAGAAAATGTTTAAATGTTCATTTTGGTTGGGGTAGTTTCTGCACCGACTTCTCCAATGAAGAATGTAATTTAGCTGAATATTGTTTGACCAAAGGGAGAAAATAATATTAATAATGCACACATTTATTTTTATCAGTAAGACAACTGGTAAACAGATTTTGTATTTCCCTTAGAAATTTGAGTTTCTGGACATGTGATCTTTATGCAATAAGAAACACATATGCCCATATGGACCTGATATGATCAGTCTAGTATACCCTAATTGCAGTCTGATTTCTGTTCCTAGACAAACCTGAGTCTTCTGCGCATTGAGACATGTTGAAATTAACGAGTGTATAGTTAAACCATTTGGGTTGTATGAATAAAACAAAAGTAAAATGCTTCGAAGCATGAGCATGAAGGAAAAGCATTTGGTCAGAAGCAAAAGGTCGAAGGAAAAAAAATTTGCTTCAATTAGTATGAATAATCCCTACTCTAGCATAACAGAATATCCGGCCAATCTCGACCCAGTACTGGGCAACCTTGATTAATATTAGCCCAGCACTAGGCAACCTTGATCGATATTGGCCCAGTATTCGGCACCTTTGATCGATATCGGCCCAAAACTGGGCAACCTTGATTGATATCGCCATTGTACTGGGCAACCTTGATCGATATCAGTCCAAAACTGGGAAACCTTGATCGATATTAGCTCAGTATTGGTCCTATATTCTCTGATACTCAGGTACCTTCTTTACCTTCATGCTTTTGCTTCGAGTAACAGAAGCAAATGTTTCACTTCCGGTTGAGCACGAGCTTTCATTCATTCACTTCGAAGCATTTACTTCAAAATTTGCAAGCACAAGCATTTGCTTTTTTTTTTATTATTCATTCGGCCCATTATTCCTAATAGAACAAGTCATTGAACCTACTCATTTCTAACGACGGGTGAATGTTAGATCATTGCACATGAGTTGACCTGATGATTGTGATACCAGGGATTGAAGTTCAGAACTTGTCAATATTAAACTATCGGTTTCAAAAGCAAAGAAACATGATACCTTACATACATTGTAAGAAAATTTGAAAATGTTTACATTATTTTGTCGAAATGTAATAGATTGTAATTTGCACAGCAAAACGAAAAAGCCGGTGTTAATTCAACACAATCTTGTCCACTAATTCTGCTGTGTTCATTCTGCTGTTTGAATTAACAAATAATCTACACTGACTTGTTGTGTTGAATTAACACCGGAATTTTTTGCTACGCATTTTGACCATATGTAACGATGGCTAGTGTTCCACCAAGAAGATGTGTATATGACCTGAAGGTTCCTGCGCAAAGTGAACTAATAGTAGTTTTACATTGCCTTCCATTGTCTTGAGAACGGGACCTACTATTTAAACTGAGTTTCCAACATTACGTTCAATACGTACGTACTGGAAATCGAACTATGGATCCCTTTATTTCAAGACATCCAGCGAAACCACTCGTCCACCCTAAACACAATATAAAGACATTTAATTTTCGTGTTTTCATTTACTGCCTTTATATCTAAGTCCATTTGAAGTTTAACGAATCAGGATCATTGCCAATTATAGCATTCAGGGAAAGAACTGGTCAATATAGAACCAGAAACTGTATTCCAGGTTTCATGCCGACATTCGCTTCGTGAGATATTGGAAAATTCCTGGAAAGACATCAGTTAAAATCCTTGGCGGTAGAAAAACTCAAACCTGCGCTCTCTCATAGTATTGATCAGTAATATACGATCTTTACCACTAGACCGTGGGCGAAGATAGGTAAATTATCGGCCGGCAACTGGGTGATCCGGGTTCGAGTCCCGGTCACGGAAGGTGTCATTTTTTCTGTTTTAATTTCAATATACGGACCCTGTTTCCTTGGTACAGTCTTAGTATCCTGATCTTCTATGATAGTGGGTTTGCTTAATTGGTCCCGTGTACAGTTCCGTAAAGAAATGTTATGAGTGGTCTCATTTTATTCAGATGGTAGTGTACATTCAGAAAATTGGGGTGGTCATCTCAGTTCCGCGACTGGGGAGCAAGGAGGAGGAGGAGGGAAATTGTGAAAACACAAAATTTCGCGTTAATCAGAATAAATGTGTGCTAGAGGTGTAGTCTTATTATGTTTAGTGTTCACTGAAGCAACATCACAAATATTACGTAAGGAGTAACCCATATTTTAAATCTAAATGTCAAAAACATTTAAGAAAATACTTTTTTTTTAGCAGTTTCGTTTCTTTTGCGTGCAAACTTTAACGATTCTAATTTTCGGTCTACTTTTTAGTGCAACCTGCTTGAAATGTGAAATGCAAACCCAATAAGAGCATAGATAACGTGGATGGTTCAAGTTTATGAGAAAGGGTAGGGAGAAGTTTTAAAAAACAGAGGACAATTTACTTCTTCTAATTCAAAGGTAAATTAAAATCATGATTTCACTTCCTGTTCTGTATATTTCACAGTGTTGGGCGAAGCTTGGAGCCCGGGCCTTCCATTCGCACCAGCTAATTTCAATTTGTGAATGACTGTCCCTACATCTGTTGTCTCATTGACGAATATAGTGGATCAACTTCCATTGTATATATCGCGTATTTATTTACGGATTCTTTGCGTAGCCGTCGCTGTACCGCACTGTTTATTCTGATTAACACGAAATTTTGTGTTTTCACATTCCCCCCCCCCTCCCACTACCTCCAGTCACGAAACTGAGATGGCCCCCATGATTTGTCTGAATGTACACAATCAATTGAATAAAATGACACCACTCTCAATATTTCTTCACGAAACTGCACACAGGACCTTAAAATCAACTAGTAAGTAAATCCACTATGACCTTGCGCGCGTAATTTTTCTCGTCGTAACTTCCCGAAATCTGCTGATAAGTGTCACTATTTCCCGAATGTTCCTTTATAACGTTCAATTCCATGCATTTTTTTTCAGCTTTACTTTGTATAAACAAAATTGTATTTTTCAGAAGTATTCGTGTAAATTTGAATTCCGTTTTTAGTTATTACGAGTGGGTAGAATAAATATATTAAATTAGATTAGGCGTATATTTCAATTACATTAATGATCCGAAGTAATCACAGTAAGTTTCACAGCAAGAAAACTCCTTTTGGGACGATTTGGTGCTGTTACATGGTATTTGCCAACACCAAAATATGAACTGTAAAAAACGGTTTCTTAAAACTGAGAAAAAAGTTCTTATCTCTGCACTGAGAAACATTTTGTTTTAGAAATGAGATATCAGCATTCTCATTTAATTGAAAATGAGAACATGCTCGTTTTGGAAATAATATTACAGATCTCATTTCAAAAATCAGCATGCTCTCATTGTAAATTAAATGAGAATACTGATATCTAATTTCTAAGGCAAATTGTTTCTCAGTGCACAGATAAGAAATTATTTCTCAATTTTTAACAAACCGTTTTTCACTATGTGGTTTTTGGGAGTTGGTAATTATCCCCCAGACTGAGTGAAAAGATAAATCGTGTAACCATACAGTTTGCAACAGAAGAAGCAGCTGCGTGAGCTAGGGCGCTGCGTCGCCGTTTATGGGGTGTCGAGTTCGAATCCTGTCTGCGTCATGAATGTTGGTGGATTTTAAACTAATTTAATTCTTATCATCGTGACGGGTAGAAATCTATAGTTACTAAAATGGCCCATATAAAATAAAATTTACCAGCAACAGAAGAAATGCAAAAAAACTTTAAAACTAACATAACAACCATTATAACTAAGCTCGACTCTTTCAGTATGATAACAGAATTCCGTAATTCTTTGACTTAATTCTTTCAAATTTATTCATATATTTTTTATATTGAAACTCTTTGGCCTTAATACCCTCAGAACATACCTTCCTTGCAACAAGGTTGTCAAGATTATCCTCTTAGATTTACCAACTTGTTATTATGTAGCAAGCTTAATGTAAGCATGAAATAAGCTTTGAAAAACATACATGACTTGTTTGGAAAACACTGCTCCTGGTTCTTATAAGTCCAGTCCAAATCAAGCTTGTTTGAACAACCAGCTACGCGAAGAAGTTTGTCAAAAGCCGACCGGGTGGCCGAGCGGTCTGCGGCGGTAGGCCATCGGCTCGAAGGTCCCGGGTTCGAGTCCCGGCAGGGGCATGGGTGTGGATTTTAACAACTAAAGGCGAATCATGACGGTCCGAAGTCCAAAGTTACTGGACTGGCCCATATAAAAATAAAGTTTACCAAAGTTTAAAGTTTGTTAAACTTTAAATCTACTTGCATTATGTTTTGTTGCACTGCTACTGTCGCCTCAGTACACTGAAGTTTCATCACGTGACAGGATTGTTTCATTGTGACGTAAAGTCTCTTTGATAATGTAATCTCTTAGCGATCTTATGAAATACATTTAAATAGCGTTTGGAAAGCAAACTAGGGCGACTGGTTTCGTGGTTAATGACTACGGTATCGGATGTGTCCAGCGGTCCTCGGTTCGAGTCCCACCCAGGTCTACTTTTTAAATGTATTTTTATTTTTCTTGTCCTGTCAAGGTTGTCCTTTTTCAATGATTCATGTAAACTGTGTTATGGTATGTGTTCGTGTAGCTATACAGGCCACATCCGAAACTGGATATCCAAGTAGGGACATTCATAGGACTTCGAAAAAACGTCCAAAACTGGATACCCAAAACCAGTCAGTGATTTTGTCAGACCCTCCCCTCTTCTAAAAGGGGTTTTTGAATTTGATTTTTTATGCCTTTTAGTTATCTAAGGCTTAGGCTTTGATAGGGGAGGGGAAAGGATTCGGTAAGATGTCTGCCAGAGTCTATGTTGAAGGTGCCATCCCGGCATTTGCTGGTGACTGAGGGAAACCCCTGGAAAAAACTCAGTCAGGATGATCGGTCGCTGGGATCGAATCCACGACCTCCAGACACGCCAACGCTCTACCACTGAACTACGACGACTCTGTCTGTGGAAAGGGGTGTCACACCTCTAAGTTCTCCACGCTTCCCCAAACGTCAACATTTTTACGGTCAACAATTGATAGAAACCATGCAAAAACTCTACTTACACCTTCCCAATTTTGACATTACACTCCCCAAATTGAAAATCCTGGGGGAATCCCTGTACAGAGTTAATTTTTTGTACATATCACATATCAAAGTAATTGGAAGATATACAGAAAATGAAGAATGATATGTCCCAAGTAGCACAACGACATGGGGTCCACATCGGGCCCATACGGGACCTACATCGTTAGTGGCGATCAATAGTGGTTCACTTTAGTCCACTTGATGCGATATCGTTTCATATGTAAATTACGTGCGTGTTCGGATAAAGAAATGGGGTCAGTGTTTTGCGTGTAATGTATTGATTTGCTATGAAACGCATTTTAACACTTTGGTTAAAACGTAGGGCAATACGTTTAAGTTGTCGAAGGAACTTAGCTTATGTCTTCAGAGTTCATACAACAGTGTTTCTGATCCTCTATAGTGCATTGTTTTGGTCTTTACTTATCCGTGGCAGCGTGGCCGAATTGGTAAGACGCTAGATTTATAACAAGAAGATCCGTGTTCGCTTCTCGCTTGGAGTATCTTCGTTCTTGACATTGAAGAAAAAAATCCAGTCTTATGCAAGAACTAGTATCTCGTGCCTTAAAGAATCAAAGTTAAAAAAAACGGAAGGTTTTGGGAACCCATACACAGCCTAAACGGTTTGAGCTAGAAAAACGAAATCTGGCATAAAGGTGTATTATGAAGAGTAGGTTAGGAAACTTTTCAAAAAGTTACTATGTTGAATTCAAAATGGCCACCAAAAAACATTTTCAACACCGTTCGAGCTAGAGAAATGAAATTTGGTATGAAGGTGTATTATCAAGAGTAGATCACGACAGTACAAGAAAATTGTTTATAAAAATCGCCATCTTTAATACAAAATGGCTGCCCCAACCCCAATTTTTCATACCACTAAAGCTAAAGAAACGAAATTTAGTATGTAGGTATACCATCACGAGTATGTTACAATTAATGGGGCAAACTTACCCTATGAAGGCGCAGTTCCCTGAGTTGTAGGGGGACAGATCTGTACCATGTGGGGGGGGGGGCACAGTCCTCATTCTTTCCTCCGATGGGTCGTTTAGCTTCCAGTACTTTGGCACTTTGAGTAGTTTCGGCCTACTACGAGTTAGCCCATTCACTTTGATTCGAAAAGAACGTCTTTTTCCCGGTGACGGGCTATACTCTTGTTTTATAATTTCCCCTAACACGGAATTTTTAATTTATAGCATTTAGGCATCTTTGTCTCAGACCCTCATGTTACCGGAAAGTCCGTACTTGCCCATAATCGATCTTCATATGAAAATCGACTGGATGTTACCGTCAAGTCTACTTTCAACGTCATAAAGACGTAGTTTGGCTCCTCCATTTGACGTCCTAGCGTATGTAATGGACCCAAAATGGATGGCATTGATCCATCTAAAGGATGTGTCCATTGGACGTACTTGTGCTATGTTGGTCGGAAGTCCGGAAAATTTGTGAATCCAAGTAATTCCGAATTCCGGAATTGACTTCGGACTTCCGAACACTCCTAACGTAGATTCTCCTAGCAAACTTTCAGGTTAGTTTAGGACATGACCTCATTGACGGTTTCTTTGTAAGTAAACCCTTTCAGCAAATATGTATACCTTTCTTCAAATCATTCCGTATGGTTTCCGAGTTAAGTCAAGACTATGAACCGCCTCGTGGTTCAGATGGTAACGTCGCGAACTTCGGATCGGCAATGGGGAGGTACGCGGGTTCGAACCCCGTGGCCGACCATCTTGAATGATGTTTTCTAATGTGTCCCACCGTTTCACCAGGTGAATACCGGGAGGGTAACTTAAATAAGGCCCTGGCCGGGAACCTTCTCCATCCTCTTCCTAACCAACCTCTGACTGAGCCAAAGATGTCAAAAGGCCTTGAATACATTCAATACAATATTCAATCCTTGAATACATTCAATTCAATTCAAGACTGTCTGAAAATTGGAGTTTTCGAAAAGAAATTCAATTTCTGTGTGTTTAAATCTCATATTTTGGAATTTTCTTTTTCATTCGATAGAGTATGACTTCAACTAACAGTAAGCACATATGATACGTCATATCAGATCAATATTGAGTACCTTTGGCAAGTTATGCTCTTTTAAAAATTGGTTAACTTTGTAAATACACTAGAGTCCCGCTAATCCGAATTAATTGGGACTGTACCCTGTTCGGATTAGCAAAAGTTCGAAATATCCGGACTTTCATTGTAAATTACACTTTTTAGTAGGCCTATGTCCTTGAGTTTTTTTATAATGAACAGTACCGTATTTTAATTACAATATGTAATTAAAACTGTATCCTGTACTTTGAGTTCATTTTGTTTTACGTTGTATATAAAATACATATTTTTACATGAAAAGAAAACTATTTTCTTTTTCCCCTCTTAAGTTAAAGTTAAAAATAATTTGGCATATTTTCCCTGGGCTCTGTTCGGTTTATCCAGATTTTCGGATTAGCAGGACCCTACTGTATGACGACTGACTTTATTACAATAGTTCTCATCACTCGAAACAGCTAATCCTTTTTCATGCACATGTATTAGAATAATGTGAGAAGATTTGTTTGAGATATTCAGCGACTGAGCCGAAACCACCCACTCAGCGTTAGGTCTCATGTAGGCGAAATGTTCCCACGAGACATAAAACCTTCTCTCCATTATTAAAACTGATATGGTATTACGTCATTTCCTCTTTCTGTTCATTGTTGTTCTGGAGTTCTATTACGCATGGCAGGAAAAAAAAGCAATTGGTGTTTATCGAACACAAGACGCCTTATGCCTAAGTTTGTTGACATCTCATCTAAGCTTCCAAGATGAGCTACTTTGTCCGTACATAAGGATTGAAAGCAACGATTCTGTCAGACTACCCCTGTAGGAGGTGTCAACTCCAAAATTTTTGAGCGCATCCCAACTTAAAAAAAGAATTAAAAAACGGTCAAAAATCGATAGAAACCTTGAAATTCCAATTTTGACTTTACGCTCCCCAAACCAAAAATCCTGTCAGAATCCCTGATTGAAAAGCACTGTAAAATCTCTAAACTACATCAAAAATACAAATGACAACGAAAGAGGTTATCAATTTACATTCGATTTTTTTTTATTTTATGCATATATCAGTGTTTTGTTTGCCATATTTATAGAAAACATTTGATGTTTTATTGGTTATACGTTGGTTCTTCCTCCTCTGGCAGTAGAATATAGGCCTACCACTGCTGTTTTCCCTTAGTGTCATTGAGGAAGGTACAGTCTGCAACAAAGGTTTGTATCTAGTTCAAAAATATATTCTCCAAATAACTGGAATGAATAGATCGATTTGAGTACCTTTTTTTTTTTGTAATTTACAGAAATTCACATTCTCTTTACGAAACTCAAATCTGTCAATTTATCCCAAAATTATTTGGCGAAGAAATTTTTAGACTGGGTACAAATTTTTGGCGCTGACTGTACATGGTAGCAAAGTTTGGGTTCAAGAACAGTGCTCTTGGTGTGATAATGGAAGACAAAGCACGAGATGATTTTCTTCTCTGTTCGAGCGTCAACATATTAAATTCCCTGGCTAAGTTATAAGTGAAGATTCAAATGTAAGATCTATAGGAGATACCTACGAAATGTTCATTGATTTTTTTTTCATTTTGTATAAAACGATTATTGAATAACGGGACTCCAAATTACAGATGAGTGTTCAAGTTTAGAGCGCCCCAAAACTAAATTGGTTTAGGGACATTAATTATTTTATTAGTGTCATATAATTCGTCAAGTTTTTCCCTTTCCATGCGCCTGGTCATGGGTTCAATTCCAACCGGAGTCCATTGAACCTACTTTACAAAAGGTCCCCTTCTTAGAAATTCACCAGCTCGTTCAGGACATTAATAACAATAGCATTGTTCTGAAATTTGGTATAATATCTAGCATTCATCCCAACGTAGTTATTGAGGAGGGGGGACGTGGTAAACTAACACGATTAGAATTATATCAGATTTTATACTTTATTTTATAAAAACAACAAAATTCTGGAAAAGATGAAGATTTTATCACTTTTTATACTAAATAAAATATTGCTGAATAAAAAATTGTTTTTTATACTAAATAAAAAAAATTCTGACTTTGAATACTAATTATGCATCTTATTTCCGAGCAATATTTTTACTTGCAATATTTCACAGGCACGGATGTGCAATATGGATCTGATTCTGGAACCGTGTATCCAGAACGTGGAACCGAGATCCGGATCTTGAAACTGCGGATCACGATATTGGAACTCGTTTTCTGGAATTGTGAACTGGATACCTGGCTCCCTCATAACTGGTTCCTTTAAGGTTCGGTTCTCAATTCCTTCAGAATCAGGTTTCGCCCACCGCTATTCTATGGTGTATTGCAGGGATAATGAACCTATGACACTCGTTTCACTATGTGACCCGCTAATATAATCTGCGTGGAAGTTTGTTTTCATTTTTTAATCGTAAATAATTATAGTTTTAGTAGAGCAAAAACATACTGGAGATATAATGTAAATTTCTATTCTATACGTCTTTGTCTCGAAGCTTTTCAAATTATTCAATAGATGTCTATTGGTTCTGAAAACTCTAGTAATTTCAAGTTCTGCTACGGACACTTCTAGATTAGCATGTAGGCTAGTATACTCATCACAGGATGCTCTATCCTAGACACATCTATCGGTGAATATGAAAAGTGTTTATCAAGTCCAAATTAATTCACAAAGATAACCATAATGTGAGACCATAGACATTGGGAAGCTGATCGAATGGACCAGCTGATCCCTCTAGTAAACATAATCTCAAATTGAAAATAAAAATTAATGCTGAAAAATCGAATACCTTGAGGCTTTTCTAATATCTGTTTTAACTTATGTTTCCTAATAATAAGGCCGATATACACATTTTAATTTTGAGCTATGAAGAAGCTTGTCAATGTGTAGGCCTACTATTACAAAAAAATAATAAATTTTGTAAAGTCATTCTTTTCTTAATCAATTCGTACTAAAAAGTAAAAAAAAAATTTTTGTTTATGCATACCTAAAAAGAAAAGCATGAGGCGCGCTCTCATATACAGTCACTTTATAAATTCTTGAAATGACGCCCTCCATTCTTTTCTTTTTAATCATGCATAAACATTTTTTTTTTTACTTTTTAGTACGAATTTATTAAGAAAACAATGTCTTTAAAAAGTTTATTATTATTTTTTTTTCGAGTTATTTCGATGTTCGAATACATTTTCTTAAACTAAATGTTTTGTTACCCAAATCCTAGAGTGTTCTGCAACCAGGAATACCCATGCTAGCTGCAGGCAAGTATTTGTTTTAGGATAAAGAAGTTGAGAATAAAAAAAATATTAAAATTTGCTTTTAAAATATAGAAATATACGAAAGTAACAATGGAATATTGTATTATCACCGGACTTACGTCGCTGTGCAAAATTTTATCATTATATGACTATGACGTCGAAAAATGAGTTCAATTAACGTTCCAAGATTTGATGACACTACGAACCATTGTGAACTAAAGAAAAGAATGTAAAAAAACAAAACAATTCAACCTTTAATACGGCTGAAAGATGCTTTGTAAATCTAATAAGACCCCATTCATGTTTGTAACTATTTCTCATTTATTTGTATGATATTTGGCTCTAGAAAACATATTGTATCAAACGAATGATGCGGTTTATAAACACAGTAAGGTGAGATGGATGTTCTTTTTTTCTTTTTTTTTAGAGAGAAAACAATTATTTTGTTAATCCATCTCTGTACACCATTTTTGCGGTGAAAACGCTGGTACAAATGGCGTCAATAATATCACAGTTAAAGCAACAGTGGTATTCTCGTAAATGTTTACGGTGTAACTATCGTTCACTTTACGGTGATGCACTACAGCACATGTTGTCAATAATTTCACCGCAAAACAGACTGTTATTTTACAGTGCAACAAGTAAGCATAGTAGGTAATCGCCTTCGAATAATATTAGTATAACTACATTAACTTTAGCCTGGAAGGTATGTATTATATTAACCGTCATGGCCCCCGGAATTTGATCACTACTCAAAATGAAAAATACAGCCATATCGACAATTATGACGAAACATGAACAACATTCTTTTGACATCTCTTACGTCTTAGGTTGTATTTTTCCAGTACCTCTTTAGTCTTTGGTGTATATTACCGCAATCAAAGGACTTGAGATAATTGTTATCACAGAGCAAAGTATAACATTCTATCTACCCTAACTGAAGTGGAAAGTCCACCGAGAAATATTTTTCTTCAAGCTAAGACATCACCCACATAACAATGTTTCTTGATTCAAGGTGGAAATTCCCTTGATTTTGTTTTGTCAGGCTTGACGTAATACGACAAGTATATTTCAAGCTTGATACAACCTTGATGTTTGATAGATAAAATATGCTTGAACTTAACAACCCAATTTCGAGCTTGATTATCCCTTGCCTAAACAAGGTGCCTTTTGAAAAACAATCATAATTCAAGCTTGTTTCAACCTTTTTGCTTGACACGACAAGCTTATTGGCTTGACGTTTCAAGGTCAAAACAAGCTTGATTCAAGCTGATTTTGTTATGTGGTCAATATTGTCATTTAATTCGAAATGAGACCATGCTGGTTTTCAAATAAGATCATTTGTCTTATTTCCAAACCGATATGTTTTAGTTTACTAAATGAGAATGTTAATATCTTATTTTTAAGAAAGTTGTTTATTGGTAAACATATAAGAACGTTCTTTTCAACTTTAAGAAACTGTTTTCTTAACAGTATACTCTAACCATTATAAGAAAATACACAGGACAACTGGTCGTTGCCGCGACTGCGACTCGAACCCAAGACTTCCAGTTGAGTGTTTTACCAAATATCTGTATAGGGTTATATGAAACATCTTGCACCTCAACCAGGGATTCTGCCAGACCTCTCCCAATGGGGGTATAACCCCTTCTATTTGTCGAGCAGCCCCCATCAGCTTAAATGGCTTTATACCCCTCAAACTGAAAATCCTGGCAGAATCACAGACCTCAACTAAACCAGCTGCTCTGCTTGTATCAATGTAAGAGCATTTTCTATTGAAGAATATTACTACGATCTGAGCTGAGGCGAGATAAACACTTCATATGTATAATGATGGACGCACCGTACTAGGTCAGTAGTAAGAATCACAATTGGTTACTGTAAGACCGAGGATCAAGTCCCGGACACGACCATAACCATTTTGTTTTCAGATAGCCACAAGGTTTTTTCTATAAAGCTAAATATAAGGAATTGTATGTTCTTGCATCTCGTACATTACCGAAGCGTCAATTCTTAATTCTAGGGTTGGATTGTACAACACAGGGTACCCAATCTCCAACGCAAATCTAACGTAGACATTTTGAATTCTCTTGACTTAAAAAAACAATAGACACTCGAAGAAAATAAATGACTTAAAATTTCTTTGAAAAATAATGCAGGGCGCACTAAGTCCAACGACCTTCTTCCACTTTATAACCTAAGAGTACCCAGACAAAATGCCCGTTCCCAACATCATTTCTACCTCTCAAAACCGCGATTGTGTTTAGTTCAGCGATCTCTCGTATACATATTATCACATTTTTACAATACTCTTCCTTTGCAACCAGACTACTCTCTCAGTAAAAGTAAATTTCTAAAGGCTTGTTATATGAATCTGGAATGAAAAAAAAATCTTATTTTATAGTTATTATTATTATTATTATTATTATTGTTAAATCACATTGTTATAAGAACGGTGTAAAATGGCGTCTGCTGTATCCGTGCTAACATCTAATAAGTAAATAAATATTCAATGTCATTTTGTTTGCTGTGTAGAAAACTGTGCCTTTCCCCTTTCCATTTTGACTTATAGACTTTTCTAATAAATTCTGTTCATTACTTTTAGTTAATGTTGTTATTTACTGAGGTAAGTGCTAGTTTATATTAAATCATTTGGATATCCTCTTCGGTTCTAGGACAAAATGTCGATTAAACATAATCAGTATATGTAGGGCTACGTGATTTCATACGTCAACACAAAAAGTACGCCAATTATGAAAAGAATTTGAAAATAGAAAAAAAGTACGGCGATTTTAGCGAGGAAACAAATCTTATTTTATATTTCTCACGTTATCTGCTCGATGTTAAAATTATCAGATCAATGAAAATAATCTCAAACCTGTAACGTAATAATATATAAATCCCATGATATGTAACCCTAGTACACTGAAATTATAGTCAATCTCTTCATGCTGTTTGTTAGAATAATAATGGCGATAATCAAACATATATTATATAAATTTATTGTAACTTCTAAATAGATTACATAACTTAATTAGTAATTTGTATACTCTAAATTTCAACTTAAAAATTATAAGGAAGCACTACTGCACATTTGACTGAATTACTCTTCTGAGTTACTTCGAAAATTTCCCCAGTGGCGTCACCTATTATGTTGGTCGAATACTACTGTAGCATAAACCGTAAAATAATGATCTCCTTATTAAATTTCTATAGGTAAACATGTCTATAAATTTGTAGACTTGGAACTGAAAGCTACCAACCTGACAATTTAGACTTTTCTATATAACGTCATGGACCAGACTTAAACCGTGTCATTTTAAGTTATGACCTTCGATTTTGTTGTTCTTATTGTTTAAAGTTTAGTGTTCATCAAACCTTGACACATCGAATCTAATTTAAATCATGTAGAAAAAAATCCTTTCTTCATTAAGGATATTTTCAAATTGGTCAAACCAGGGTTTCCGCCAGGATTTTCAGTTTGAGGGGCTGTAAAGTCAAAATTGGAAGGGTATAAGTGGAGTTTTGCACGGTTTCTATCGATTTTTTGCAGCAACAATTTTATAAAGTTTGGGAGATGTTGTCGAGATTTTGGTGGGTTACACCCCCACAGGGGAAGTCTGGCGGAATCACTGGTCACAACGATGCAAACGTGAGACACATACAAGTGTTTGTCCTCGTAAAAGCAACATGTTGTGAATCATAGCTCTGGAACTTAAAAAAATCTAAAAAACAATTGAACGAAAAGTAAGCTACAATGAATTTCAGTCTATTCGCATAACTATTGAAGACAATTCATATGCGAGCACTAGTGGGTTCTTACGATGATATATAGTAAAGTATCGGCCTGTGTCAAAGATGCTAAATAGCTATAAATAAACTGAAATTCAATAAAGCAGAGCCGACCAGATAGCCCCGCGGTCTAAAGCGTTAGGCCAGCGACCCGAAGGTCGCGGGTTCGAATCCCTCCTGGGCAAGAATGCTTGTAGATTTTAACAAGGTGTATAAACCAAATCGTGACGGGTCGAAGTCAAAAGCTAGTAGACCGGCCCACACAAAATAACATTTACTACAGTTATTTTTTTTAATAGACTAGAGTACGGCCTGGATCGGCATTGGGAAGGGTCGCAAGTTCGAGTCCTGCTGCCTGCTATTCTGACTGATGTTTTCTAGGGTTTTTCCTCATTTTAACACGTGGATGCTACTACTATGTTACATAGGCTGTAGCCGCTACTATCTCATTTCCTCCTCCCGAAGAATGCTCACCAATAGACGTCATATATCATCACTATGGTGAGGTAAATACCTTCCTATCGAACAAGTTACAGTAAAGTAATTATTTACGTTACAAACTAAATAAGATAAATAAGTTTGAATTTTTCCAGGGTTACCAGAAATAAGATATCAGATAAAGTTTTACAAAATCCGGACATATCATTGATCGGAAATTTTGTTTCAAGCGTCCTTAATGTTCAGAACTATCCCCTGAACATACAAATCTTTCTTTATCTGTACGAAAATTTGAAAGTTTTAACTAAACTTATAAGTCTCAATAGTAACTAACACATGTAGAAAATAAAGCAGTCTTTCTACGAAGTCTTTCTATGGAAGCAAGAGAGATTGGATGACTGCAAGAAGTGCAGAAAAACAATCTCAAATGGTGGAGTAACTTGACTTCGAACGGCAATGTTTGGGCTTGGAACTTACTGCTGAAGAATATAGGCTACGAATGATGCGCACAGAAGTTGGTCTAGTTCGTTGCTATCTTAGTGGATAAGTGACTGCCTGGAGAAAAAAAAGATCAATTACTGACCAAATGCCTGATCAGTTTCTCTGTGTATCTTTCAGCTTGTATCCATACCCAGGTTATCTATTCGGAGTTTCCAAACAATGGAGGACACTAGACTGTAGTTGAGGAGTCAAAGAGTTTCGAATTCGAATGGAAGTTCGTGCACTTTGAAACAAAACAACTTATTCAATTGGAACTGGACGAAGAAATCAGTTGATAAAATAGTCCATATATGCAGACGAGGTTAAAGGGAGAGCCAAGAGAAGAAGCGGAAGAAGAATGCAGTTCCTTGACAATATTCAGTCAGATAAATGTCCATTTAAGAAAAAGAGCAATATCAGGATGGATGGGGAGGGATTTACATGCTTTGAATGATCATGAAGGATAAAACTTCGTCACACTTGAATTCCTCATGGAGTAAAGAAAGGAGCTTTGTCTAATTAGAGAGAGTCATATCTATTCAACAATATTGCGGCTCAATGTAGAATGTCGTTAAGTAAAATTCAGTGTAACGTTAGATAAAATGACATTAATTTTCCCTACTTGTACTCAAAAGTAGTCATTCTGCGTCGTTTGATAATGGTTTATTGCTTAAAACTTGCAATCTCAAGGTCGTTTAATCCTTAAATTCAAAAGGAAGGTATTGCTGTTGAAGAATATCTGTAAACTCAAACAAACCTGACTAATTGGTTTTATAAATACATCCCATAAGCTCGATTAGATTTGCCTGGAGAAATTGGGGTTAGTTGATTTATCAAAAGCCTTTTCCATGTCTTGAAAATATAAACTTCTGTGTACCTTAGCATTATCCATACGAAATTACCAGTGCAGCGCCTTATAGAATTAGGGTATATTTCAAAAATATTTTTGTAGCTTCGCAGATTTCTCAACTATTAGACCGTATTTATACAATTGGTTATCTAACATAGATATTCAACGTACGTTCATCAAAAAGACTGAGCTAAATTATCCAATTATTGTACGTAACGTACATTGTTTTCGAAAACCTGCACTACGTACCAAGACAAATGTACGTTATGTAACAGATTGTATGAATCTTAGACAAGGTATGTGTTTCCTTACCAGTAACCTACTGAGTGTATAATCACTATTGGTGGAGCCATCTATAGGCTAACTTTACAGATACGTCTTTATCTCTGCTTTACACGCATTTAGTGTTAACAATTTCAAATTTTGGATTTCAGTATATTTCTAGTGCTACATGTAAATTACACATATTCTGTTATATCATGTGTCTACTAATGTAGTGATGTCTGATTCTATTGCAGGTTTAACGTTACTTTTCTCGGTGATTAAAGGTTGGTTCCCCTACATTTTACAATTTTGTTTTGGGTTGCTGCATATCAAATGGTCGACTTTTACTGATAATACATCAGGTTGTTACTAAAGTAATGGCAACACTGTCGTAAGAAGCCAATGGTAAGTTAAATGTGACTGTGAATATATGTATAAAAGAGTTAGTTATATTCGTCGTGGCTACGGCTGTGGTCTGCGGAACGAATGAGGGAAAATAGTCTACACAAACTATATTTGCTATCAAACCTAAACAAACTATATTTGTTACGGTTAATACACACACATGCCAATGGACTTGTCAGGTATTGGCAGTGGTGAAGCAGATTTATTGCAGTGGGAAATTTTGCAATGTTTTTTGCATTTACCAGATGTCCCTCATTGTTATTGAGGGATTTTTTTCAATTACACAATTTCCAAGATTCATCTATGACAGTTTTCTTGTCAGAAACTATTTTTTCAATGTGCAAGAGGTGATTGGAACAATATGACTTCATACCATTAATATAGACAGGAAATCTCTGTAGTTGGAATCGATCGGTTTCTATAAATTTAATAAAAAGTATTGAACAACAACAGAAGCATATCATATTAATTGAAGGTCAAAGTAAATTCAGATTATACGTTGCCAGTACTTAAGTAGCAACCCATGTATTTTACTAACTCAAGATTAATTATATTGAGTGTTCAAAAACAACATTCATTTACTACAGTTACCTGTATAACAATTTCCGGTTCTGTTGCGAGGTGTTTTCTTCGGTAAAAAGTTGTGAATATGCCTGAAGAAATAACGATGCATTGGACTAGTTTAAATTAGGCCAATCTCGGTTAGATTGTCTCTGAGGTTAAACTGTGTTAGGTTTCGTACTGACTTGTGAGCCTCAATCTAAACCATTCGTTTCCAACCGGCGGTACGCGTATCTCTGAGGATACGTGCTGGGCGTTAAGAAGTACACGAAAAATAACCAGTAATAGCGGAAAAACAAGCAAAGTAAAACAATGCAAAACATTAATTGTAGAACGTGTGTTAGATTTGAATCATCACTAATGGAGACACTACGCGACTAAAACGACAATAGCAATTTTGCATCAAAGAAGGAAAAAATGTATGGTGACCAAACGTCCCGCAAATCCGGGATTGTTTCGGTTTCGCCCTAACACCTTAGCGTCCCAGTAAAGGATTTCGAACCCTGAATTATCTCAATTTTTCGAACAGTGAATTTTAATGTCCAGTCACTACTGATATGATATTTTTCACGCAATACTGTACCTTTCATGCTATACATACCCGTAAAGTTTTCGCTTCCCTGTGGTAGCAAACCTCATCAATTTTATATCTTCTCAATGACTCTCTTGATTCTTTATCAAAATGAATTCTTTAATTCTCACAATTTTTTGTTTTTCTTTATCCATTCTTCTGCTTATTTCCCGTTTGAACTGCGCGCGAATAGTTTTCTCCTGTTTCTAGATTCTAGTGACACCTACAGTCAAAATTAGAAACCCTTTTAATTCGAACAAAGGTACTGTACATAATGTAATGAACTGAACGTATGACGTGGAATAAGGCAGTTCAGATGAGATGCCCCGGATTTTTAAAAGTGATATTTGGTCAGGCTACTCTGTAGGCTCCGCTCCATCGTTTTGATATTTTAGCTAATGGTGGGGGATCACTTCTTAAATAACGCATTACTAGCACTTTATCACAAGGTGTACACAGGAGTTAGCTCAGGCTACAATTAACTCAACAATTGGCAAAAGGTTGTGAACTAATGATCCCAGTTAGTTGGGGATCTAGTGGGAACTTATGAACAAAGTGTGTTAGTTGGCATAATTTTTTGTGTGCATGTGAGAGTACAGAAATGCAATAGACTATTTCCATCCTATTCACAAAATTCTTTGCCTATTATACTACTTAAATCAATATCATACTCCCTGAATTGTCATTTGTAAGGCATCGAGCGGCCGTAGAGTAGAATATTGTCCTCGCATTTGTGAGGTCTTGGGTTCATTAGCATCAACCGACCAGTCTGAATTAAGTTTTTTTCCATTTTTTTCTCCTCTCAGTCACATCAGGCAATACCGTGATTGTACCTTGAACCTAGGCCCTAGACGACACCAACTCACATCCTTTCTCCTACCCTACCATGCCCTGAGCCGGTGCCTAGCGGCCGTAAATACAATTCAATTCTTTCACGAAGCACTTGATGGAAAATTATGAATGAGTTTCGTGAAAATATTTAATAATATTACAAAAACAGACTGTCTAAGACGAAGTCCCGTAATGCTGCTTCTGCGGAGGTATGATAGAGTTGTCGGGAAGGAACACCTTTCGTGGTGTGGCATAGTATTTTGGGTTGATAAACAGTACTCTGGCTAGGAATAAACTCACATGTCGTTCTGATGGAACGTTGATACTACAACCAGTCGTTAAAAGCTAAGTATTCAATAAGGACAAAATTAACAATAACAAAATATTCAGTATGCTCTTCCGATATATCCCTTCAGGGAACTCAGTCAGTTTGTTCTGAATATTTTAGTGCAAGGAACATTTTACTTCCTTTTTGAAAAATGAAAATTCGATATCAGCATTGAGTATTTAATAGATTAGTTACGTCATAACAATTTGTTTAATATGAAAAAAAAAACACTTCAATGCAGTGCTTTTCTATGAGCTTAGGTTTCGCGAGATTCTCAGTACAATTAGTATGCCAGAATAGACTCTAGACGTTCCGCCAAATGTTAGAATGACCTGACGACTCACCTGATCTAACCTAACCTAATATTAAATAAAGTTGTAGTTACATGGTGTACCATTGTAAGTGCCTAAAGTGCTGTACTAAAGTAGTCACCTGCAACCGTATTCAAAAACATTTTGTGGAGTGACTAGCACTTTAGTAACAAGCAGTGCTTGTACAGCGTTAGTACATGAGTGCTAATAGGTTAGTAATCACTCGTTAGTACAGCGCTAGTCACTCGAAAAAAAAAGTTTCTGAATACGGCTGCTGTAGTTTTGCTTCTGTGATGGCCCTTTTAAAGAATTTATGTTTATCAAAATATTTGCATTATCTCTGCCATCTTTTGTGTAGATATTCATTAACCCAATTAAACTTGAAAACACGTGTTTTAATGGTGTCTCCTAGCCGGAATGCATTGAGTGTATTTCCTTTACTATTACCATTTAGAAACTCACAATTACAAAAGAGAGGTATTATTTCAAAGTAATAAATTAAAACCGAGCACCTGTAACTCAGTTTGTAACGATTTTGTTTCGCATTTCGGGAGGTCCGGCATCCGGCCGTCCAGACTGATGGTTTCCAGGGTTTTACCCTCAGTCACACGAAGTAAATGTAGGGAGGATAACTTCAATTCTGGCCCTGGCTGACTCCTTGCCTCATAATTTCTCCTATCCTATCCTGAACCATAGATGCTGGCTAAATTTAAAGGATCATGAGTAAATTCAAATTCAAAATTCTGTTCAATTAAAGTATGAACTTTACACCACATGAAGTTGTAGATTTTTCCATGTGATGTTCATTTTTGCAAACAAGCGGCTTCTATTTTCAGAAATTAATTAGAAACTTAAAATATATTCTGTTGAGCTATCCGTCCATCTTTATGTAAATTTGGTTTAATGCAGTAGTTGCAGAAAGATACAAAACGTTTAGTAATTCGCACAGTCAGAGATTTGAAGGCAAATTTTAAATCAAACGTATTGCTTGTGAATTTTTTCTCCAAATCATAGTTTTCAAGTAATTAAAAAAATGTAATTAACTAACTGAAGAAATTTTTGTAAATCTTGTAACATTAGAAAGGATTATAGACTACTAATTTACCAAATTTCCGATCAGAGCTGAATTCCCTGGGGGAGAAAATTGCTATTTCCTTTCCTCAGTTAATTACTTGCCTTTTATTAACTTGCTCTCTTTCTTCGCGTTTCTGATACCGTTCAAATCTTGGAATTAAATTTTTCATCCACTTCCCAATCAAATCTTGTAACCAAATTTTTCATTTACTTCCTATTCAAACGTTGTAATCAAATTTCCATCCACTTCCCATTCCAACGTTGTAATCAAATTTTCATCCACTTCCCATTCCAACGTTGTAATCAAATTTTCATCCAGTTCCCATTCAAATCTTCATCGATTTTCCAATCAAATCTTGTAACCAAATTTTCATCGACTTCCCATTCAAATATTGTAATCAAACGTTCATCCACTTCCCATTTAGATATTGTAATCAAATTTTCATCCACCTCCCATTCAAATGTGTTAATCAAGTTTCGTCCATTACCGATACAAATCATATAATCAAGTTTTCAACCACTCTCCAATAATTCTTTTTAAAATATCTAAAGTTGTCTGTGTTTGGTAACAAGAAATCAACTACTAAGAATTTTGATATAGCAGATAGTCGAGCGCCCTTCACCGCCACCGGCAAACCACTAGACTTTATTTCTTTCTGTCGTTACCAAGTTCTCAAGCAACCGGAAAATAAATTTGAAAGGCGCAGTCAGAGACGCATTTAACTGACATCTGTTAGCGATCAGATGAATTACTGCTTATTCGTCGCTGGGGTCTGGCTGGAGTTTCTACAGTCAATTCGACATAAAACATTACGTGGAATATAATCAGATAGTGGACAGATGTCAGTACAATAAATATAACGTAACATCTCTCTTTTAACGGAAATACACATAGAATAGAAGCATGGAATGCATCTAGGAATGTTAGTATTAATAAAATCTAATTGTAGCCCGGAGTATTTGATATGAGCGCCTTACGCTTTTAATTTTTGTCGTGTAATTCTTAACAGTTATAGCTAATCTGTTATTTTCTACCTTTTATTGTCTTTGGATAAAGACGTGTTCTTGGATTATTGTTTCTTTCTTAGGTTTCAAATGCAGATTAGACTTTTGGTAGATGAGTAATCTATAGTTCCATCAAGTGACAGAACCTTTTCTTGTAGTATAATATCAGCCATTATGTCCTTCGCAAGGTTGCCATCTTTCTTTCATTTATTCACACCATTTACTCGAAAATAACAAATAGAAACAAAATTTCACAAAGAATATTTTTTGTCTAATAACTTGCACACGAAAAGCTCGAAGTGTCTCAATTACTAAACACCTTATATACAATATTACTGAAAAAAGTGTACACATTTTTAAACTCAGTATATAACATGTACGTACCAAGAGTAGTGTGTGACGTTACTGAACCTAAGCGAGTTTCAGACCATTCAAAATCGTCCATTTGATGTGCAGCAACTCAATATATGTGTTTGTGTATAACATTACCATTAGACCTACTATTACTATAATTATTAGTACAGAATGGTTTAATTAATTTACTAACTATATATATTTTTTAAGTCTTCAGAGCCTATTGTTTTATTTCTGCAACAATAGTTTTCAGAGGACTACCTTCTTCAGTGTTTCCAACTAATCATAAAGGGAGTGAAATTAAAACAGTATCTATGGAACTTGCTATACACAAAATTTGACCCAGAATCAAAACCTAGTTTTGACCAAATCATCATTTTTGCTTCCATATCTACCAAATTCAACAGAACATTTTAAGGTTTTCATTTTTCGGATTAATGACGTTCCAAAAGCTAGTAAACTTCGTATTCTTAGACCAACTAAAGTGCTTTTAGGATAACTTAATAGTGTAGATGTTGGGCGTGTAATGGTACACTGCAAAAAAAATAAAATGGCTGTGTTAATTCAACACTTTCGGTGTCCTAGGGTGATCATCACTTTTTTTGTGATAACACAACAAACGGCGTTGATTTCGCTAATTCAACACATTTAGATGTGTTGTTAATGTTGATGTAACACTGTGAGAATGTTAATATGACACTCTGTGTTATGTTGAATCAACATTGACAACACATCCATTGTGTTGAATCCCCCAAAATCAACACCGGGTTTCTTGTGTTGATTTAACACAAACAGTGGTGGTCACCCTGTGATACTGAAGAGTGTTGAATTAACAATGTCACCATATTTAGTAGAAATTCTGACGTTGGTTCGCCTCGATATTCTAATGTGGAAGTCTTTAGTATCCACTTAATGATTTTTTATCATATTTTTTTAAAAATACTGGTCAAAATGACAATAAACAATGACATTTTGGAAAGCGGCACCGATAATACTTAAGAATGTCTTTCAAGTGGACTAACCTACAAGTTAAAAAGTGTTGTTACAGCGCATAAAACAATATGTTAGGTCAAATTAACCAAAATACCGTTCCCCCGATACTAAATGGTATCAACCAAACGTTTTGCAGTTTTCACCATTACACATAAAATCTAATATACGTTGGTGGATTATGAAAAAAAATGTTACAACAAGTATTACATGAATACACGAAATATGAGGTAAATAATTGATTTACCCAGAGATGCAACAATGGCGCCATCTACGCGTGGCGAGTTTACCTACTAAGGTAGTCATGCGGTCTGACGTCTCCAACGTCTGACATTAGCCAGCGTCTCCAACGTCGGGGCTTCGAATTGAGGCATGAATTGTTTGTGGATTTTAACAAGCATTGCATTCATTTAAAGTCAGAAGTTACTATAGTAATGGCGCACATAAAATAAAGTTTACGAAGTTTTTGCGTGGTTAGTTTCAACAACTTTATGTTCACTGTCAGTTTAGTAAATAGCTAATGCAATGGTGAGACGCTTATAGAATTGGTCTGCTGTGGAAGGACGAGCGTCATGCTTTTCTTGCGGGCTAGTGCTGTAGGACAGACCATTAATCTTGTTCGGTATTGTGCCACGTTAACGCGATTACGTGAAACCATCAGACGCAAATGGACAGGCATATTGAGTGAGGGTATCATCTTCATGACTATGCCAGAGCCCATACGGCCCGCCATACTCAACACTTGTTGCAACGTTCAGGTGGGAAGTGTGGAGACAGTCCGCCGGACTTGGCACCTAGTGACTTCTTCCCCAGCTGAAAACACACTTGTCTGGAACGCGGTTTTTGTCCGACGATGAAGTCAAGACAGCTGCCATGAAGTGGTTCAATGAGCAGGGACATGATTTTTACTAACAAGACGGCATCAATAAGTTGGTCCAACGTCCTGATAAATCTTTCAATCGCCTATGGTGATTACATGAAAAAGTTATTTGTATACAGCAGTGTGCGCATTAAACTTTTTAGCCAGGGGGTGATAAAAGATAACACACGGATTTCAATAGGCACCCCCTCTCTCTCTCTCTCTCTCTCTCTCTCTCTATATATATATATAT
>JAGDQP010015433.1:0-42757 GCA_022664845.1 Lepisma saccharinum
GTCCATGTCGTTGTCATAGTCTCCATTCTCTTAACCGCGCATCAAATACTGTACATTAATAAAGGATGCAACAACTGTTGCCAGAAACAATCAACACAATTCCATCTACGAATCGTAATATCACAACAGGATGGAGAAGGACCTTAAAATAATTTCTCTAAAATCTTTAGAAGCTCTGAACTGAAAACAATTGTCTCCTAATTCAAAGATTTTACCACGAGCAAAAATGACATACATAATTATCGCTGATGAATGTACGTCATTCTTACCCCTCATTGTTATGCAACCACGCGGGGTTTGGCTTACAGAATCTGTTTGAGATATCGACTTGGCGTACACTCTTACTGGTTAAAAATTCGTCCCACTCATATTGATTTTGAAACACATTTACTTGAAAAGATTTCTGATAATTCCCTTACTTTCTTTGGGAATTCCCTTGCGCACTCTCTGGACAATAATGGAATAAGTATTACTGGATAAAGCAGAGTTGAAGCCGTTGATGATCAACATTCGTAAAGAGGAAAGGTTAGTTCTAAAGCCTGCCGTACGGTCATAGGCTGGCGCGGCGTGACGTCAAACAGAGACCCAAGTTTCTGTCGGCTGCTGCTGCTGTGTATGTTATTCCAGTACGAGGGATGTGGATGCTCGCGTCAGAGGTCAGCGCTTCTTTTGTCTTCTAAACCATATACAAAAACAATTACATATAAATATGTTTGAAAGCAGAAAAAAATACACTTGAGCACATACACACACAGAAAGAAATAGAGAGAGACAATATGTATCACAAAACTAAGCATTCAAATATCACTGCCAATTACAAGTTACTTCCAAACTTACCTTACTGGACAAGTTTTTTCATCTTTTTCTTCCGTTTATGCTGCATACTCCCATCATTTTTTCTTTCAACACTTGTCTTCTTGCACGAATTGTTCAAATATTTAATTCTCGCAAATGTTCGCATTTTTACAAATGTAGTCACTAAATCCGAACTTAAGTTCAAGTTTTTTGTGGAAATCATTGACTTTAAGTTTTTCATAACACCCTCTCCCCTGCGGATTGTTTCTCCATGATATGCGCAAAATTATTCTTCCATTTCTTTAACGCACATTAACCATTGTTTTGTGGGTTGCATAAGTCCGCCGTAGGACAAACTTTGAATCCAAGATGGTGTAGAGGTATGATCAGAAGGAATTTGGTAAGTATATTCACCCAAATGGGGATGAACTTTTTTGTGTTTTTTCGCCATCCAGCCTGCTATATATGATAATCCATCTTCTTCCATTTCACTTTTGTTCGTGTCAAAATCGTGATCAAAAATAGGGACATCATTACTAGGAGCAACTTCTATCTGTTTCTCATTATTAAATACAACACCACATTTTTGCAGTAACTTGGATGAAATATATTCATCACTGGCAAGACTCACGGTGCTTTTGTGTGTCTCCGTAACACCAGGGTTGTTTCCTAAGATAATCATTCTTATTCTATACAGAGCACTAATTGGTGTAGGGTGATCATAAAGTCCTCCATGAGAACGAACCTGTGAAAAGAAGTTCTCTAGTGAGTCTTGATTTAAGCGATGTGTTAATAAATATTTCACTCCAATCTTATGTACATCTTCAAATAGATTTTTAATAGATACTAAAATGGCAGACTGAAATATTTGTTTTCGCTTTTTGCCTCGACATAACATGTTGTTGACAGTATTGTACATTTTGTCCAATATATTATTTTGTTCTGTTAACTGCAGACCGTATGCACTTTTAGCGAAAGGTCCAGAAGTAGCTGGGATGTACGAATTCATTACATCAAACCAGTTGTTTACTGTTTCTATGAAGTCTGCTGTCGTTTCGGCCGTGTCAGAATCATCTCCAGGTCTGAAATAACGAAGAGCAGTCGCAACAGTATGAGACTTTAATTCAGCTGCTTTCCTCACGTTCATCCTTTCCGTGCCTTCACAATTCAGATGAGTATGTGACAGTTTATGGCACACTTTAATTTCACTATTGTCACTATTATTCATTAAAAAATTCACAGGTTCTTTTGTAACAATACTGCCGTTAGGGAACTCAAATCCAGTGTCGAGGAACCAATTGCGTATCAATTTTAATAAATGTGGGGCGTCTGCAAAATAAATAAATAAATATATATATATATATATATATATATATATATATATATATATATATATATTTATATTTTCTGTGTTAATGGATTATGAAAATACGTTCGTTCTATTCCAATTCCATATTGCCTCCAAAACCCTTGATTTGCTCCACCCATGTCACACACACACACACGCTATTACTTTATACCCTATCTCAGACAGACGAACAACCACATCATCCAGAATATTTTTGGTTAAAATTTACATATATTAATTGTTTCCAATTTTTAAATAGGCCTCTGGCCATTATAGCTTGCATTCTTGAAAAAGGTCCTATAATCTCGTCCCTCAAATGATCATATTCATACACACTTGTAACTTTCATTTCATCAAATTGTAGAACAACAACTTTGTCCATCTCTTGATATTTTACCGCAGCAACTTTCACATACGCAATATGTCATGCAAGATACCGGTTCTTCCTCGCATATCTAATTTTGAAGCCCACCTTTGTAAAGTGGAGAGACCGGGTAGAGGATAGCGCCATTTCTGCCTCATGTACGTTTTCTTCCCTAAATACCTTAACGTGAATGCTATAGAAATGTCTTAATCAGTCCACTTTACACGCTTTTGTTTGTTGGTTAATATTTTGATCTGATTATCCGTAAAAATGTCTTTCAGTCCAGCTACTAAATCGCATTCTCTTCCTTCCTACACTGTAGAAGTGACTTTCTAGATTACCTAGAGATGTTTTTCGTTGCGTCAATTTCCTTTCTGCCGTCTGAAGTTTGCATTTGAGTACTTTGTTCGTAAGTTTTTCTGTAAGTAGTTCCTTTTTCAATTCTTCTATTTGAGCTTCGAAGACATTTCGAGAACAGCCTGCTACTTCGTTATTCTGTTGTGATTCATTTGCTGGAATATTGTCGGTGGAATACTGTGAACATTGCAACAATTGGACAACACTCTTCCTATTATCTCGTTGCTCTTTTCTTCTTGCTCTGTCGTGAGATAGTTCTTCTTTGCAGGTGTCTTGAATGATTCCCAAATTCACAGAAGGAACGGCATCCTTTCTCAGTTTTAAAACAAGAGGAAGACCCAAAAGTTCGTTCTTCAGGTCCCTCTCAAAATCACTTGCAATAAAATGCTCTGAACATACCCTACACGAATCTGCATTCCATTTGCCCTCACGTCTACGTCGCTGAACCCACTGCCTCCTTAATTCTGCACTTTTGGGGAAATTAAAATATTTAATATTGCTTTTGTGAACGTCTTGTTTCGTTTTCGCAAGACTATTGTTGCATACTGCAACAGTACATCGCGTACCAGGCATATTGATATTAAAATGACTATTTTACAAGTAAAAAGAACGAATTAAAAAAATATTTCATTAAAAAAGTACGAGTATATTTACCTAGGTACATCGACACACGTTTCCACAAAAACAATAACAAAACCATTGCTTTTCTTCCATGTCATGAATAATATGCACACAAACTCCCTTTACACGGTGAAATTAAAATTCTTCATCACACATGCACACAGCAACACACACACACAGCAACACATATATATATATATCTAAACTCGGAAAATTACAGAACTGCTTTTCGTTGAAAATACACACGGGTGACAAAAGAGCTCCTAGGCAATTAACATTCTTTCACAGCGCACCCACGCACCCTTCGACAAGATAGCAGAAAGTTTTTGACACATGGGTCTCTCTGCTACGTCACAGTTCCGACCGTAGCCGATGGTATCCGAATGCAAAAACCCTCGATTTGGGATAACCTGTTCCCTTTACGAATCTTTTACGAATCTTGGTTGATGATAGCATGCCGCCTAAGTTCTCACTCCAGTAATTGAATGAATTCGATGCTTCTCCCTTTCATTTTTAAAAAGTACGAGACTATTATTATAATGCTACATACTAGGTCTATCCCCGCCTCACACAAATAAAAACATATTTATATACAGTAGGGTTGCCACCTGTCCCGTATTTTAGGTAAAAAATATGAATCCCGTATTATGAGTGCTTGTCCCGTATTATGACTAGTAAATTCACACACATATTTTTACATATCCATTATTTTAACAAATAAACCGTGCTGGACTCTTTACGAACTGTTTGCTATGTAGACTGGCGAGCAGACTTGTCCACATCTCCAGGCTAGGGTGACCATTCACCCGCGGTTTCCGGGAAGTTTCTCCAGATAAAGGCTCCCTTAGCTATTTTCCTCCCGGTTTGAGGAAAAAATATTCTTCGAAAAAGTTTATTGTTTCATTTAGGAAGAAACATTCGAAAATGACTTCTGTCTAGGGCTACCAGATGTACTCTTTTCAAGGGGGCTAATTTTGCATTCTCTACTTTTTTTTGCTAAATTCTTGGTATTGTAGAAGTTATCTTTTGATCTAAAACATTTATAAAAATGAAATATACGTTATGTTTCCATTGAATTAATTTATTGTACTGCAACAGCAGTACAAGTACATTTATATGAAAACGGTTGCAAATAATGTTAGAAGATATTCCGATTCTTCACGGAATCACTTGAAAAAAGGTAAACTGATGCAGATAATGTTAGAAAGTATTCCGATTCTCCCCGGAATCACTGAAACAAATAAAAGCTGATGCAAATACTCTTAGAATTTATCCCAACGCTCCCTGAATAAGTGGAAAAATTGAAAACTGATGAAAATAATGTTAAAGTTTATCCCAATTCTCCGCTCAATAACTGGAAAAAATATGGTCACCTTAATCCAGGTCCCAATATAACGGCGCAGTCTATAATACTCGTCCTTTCTGTTTAGTCTAATTGATAACAGATGCTTGTGCCAACTGTGACGATTGAAATATTAATTTTCCTCCCCCCAGTGCTTTTGGAGTTTGAGCAAGTTTTTAAATTGTGCGAGTAGTCATATAGCAGTACAGGGGCTAACTACTTACTTTCATTTTAAGTTATTTCGTATTTGTCTTGTGTTTTTTTGAATTATCCCGTAATTTATTCATCAAAAGGTGGCAACCCTAATAAACAGTATTGTCGACTGTAAAAACGGACAAAAGAAGTAAGTAGCCTTATAACCTCATTAATATTTTAGAAACTACACATCAAAAGAGAATTAGCCAGTAATGGAGACCACGTAATTATAAAAATATAGACCTATTACAAATTTGTAACATCGTGTTTCGGCCAACTCTCTTATGATTAGTGAACGAACAGTGTGTGTCCAATTAACCTCTTTCTGGTAGAGAGTAAAACGTAAGTTCGTTGTAGTTTCCTCTTTTCCCTTAAGTATGGCACTTGAAAAATCACTTTAATATTTCTGATTACATAAAATTTAAATTTGTTGGTATAAAAATTACGATTAAGAACAAACTCTTTTTCCTGTTGGTCACGAAAGTTTGTCGACACGCTGGACATATTTTGTGTGGCTCCGAGTAATTTGTCTCATTCTTATGGCTCAATGGGGATTGGTCACTTTCCCATCATCATAATTAATCTTTAATGCTTTCACTGCCCTGTCGTTCGTGGTCCTCATTTTAGTTGTCAGTCAGTCTTACAGTTCTGTTCAAAGAGGTTGTTCATCAGAGTCGTGGACAAGAAACCCTGTTCTACAGAAACATTTATATATTTTGCTTTTATGGTGTAGAAGTCTCTCGTATCTTGCACTTTTCACACTATCTGTTAGAAGGATTAAAAAAAAACATATTTAAAAAAAATACAAAACATATGTTTAAAACGTGTTTTTTGTTTTTGTTTGAAGCACGTTTTGTTATAAACATTGCTTAACACATTTAAGACGTTTAAAACATTTTCTTAAAAAAAAAATGGTATGAGTTATGATAGGTACTTCATCTGCAGTAGCTTATATAACGTTTCAATCGCGCTTCTGGTCTACGCGTATTCATAAGCATTTACTAGAAATTGTAGACTCTATTTTACTAACTTTGATGAAATTTGCTATTTATTAAAATTCAATGACAAAGTTATTTATTATATGGAAGGAAAAAGGGAAAGGTATACTCTGTGCAATGCGCACGCGCCATGAAAGGGGCATGGGTGTGTGTGGAGGTAGCGATCCACATATTCTCGACCAACGGCATGAAGTGAGGTGGTCAGTCCCACGCTCGGCTGCCTTTACCTCCCAAAGAGCCCAGAAATACCAAGGACACTGTGATACTCAATTTGATAGGAGGCTGAGTAGCGCCAGCCATGGGAACAATGAAGGAAAATTCTCCAGTGTCCTGGCCGGGATTTGAATTACACTTCTTGAAATGTTCTCTCGTTCGGGCAAGAAGAGCTGTCATTTCCTTTTTACACAGTCTACATTTGGCTTTTATGGTTATTTTCGGAAGAATTAACTTTAATAAAGAGTGTCCAGATTAAATCCCTTTTCCTTCCTGTGCAACTCACTGATAATAAGTCTATAAACGAACAGCAAAGAAGCAGAGTACATAGTGCTGTAAAAAAAAAAAAAGTTTTATTTTCTGTGAAGTTTTTGCAGTTCATATTCATGTTTTTTTAGTGCTTTTTTTTTTTACAAAACATATATTAATGCTTTACGCTGCAGATAATCAATGTAATCATCAGGGTTGCAGTTAAACTTTCACACATTCATCCCAATTTATCTTTGCTTTGTTTTCCTGCAGCCTTACGAGGCAAATGATATGATTATTTATACATTGCCTCACTTCCACATTGCTATTCTTTCTATATCTTCACCCTGACAATCATCAGGGAACTAAGAACATATGGACTGAAGTTATTTGGTATAGTTTGTAATAAAATGCTAATAAACCTCCAGGGAACTAAAGAATATTTTGAATTATAGGAATTTAAGTTCGTAGAGATAAATACAACTTTAAAGACATCTTTACTGTACATTGAAAAACTATGAATTCTTAACGAGATATTGCTCTCATCCCTTATATACAATCACTCATCAATGGACAAAATCTCGAGATCGCTGTCCATTGTATTTCATAGTAAATTTGTAAGCTCTAGTGTTCTATGCGTTTACATTTTTGATAGTGCTCTTAGTTTTTGAAATATTTTGAAAAACGTTAAAAATGGGAGGCGGGGTTGGAGCGAGGAACTCTCTTAAGAATATATTTTAAAATATTTCTCTGTTACTTCTTTTGTATTTATGTGTGTGTGTACCCTGAAACATTGGAACATGTTTCTGTCAATCCAAATAACACCATCTGCTGTGCATATTTTTGTGCCACAATACTCCCCGCCTAACAAAACTGATCTATTTGAATAATTGATGTCTGTCTGTCGGATGCACGCCAATATCGGATTTTTTTTTTTCACCTGACGAATGACAAGTACAGAAATGAATTTGGCCTAACCAATTTAAACTTTCTCCAGAGTCGAATACCACAAACGTTTCCCATGTTTCAAATTACCACATTGATTATCTGTATCCATCAGGGGTATTTGTTCTTTACTCTCAATGTAATTACATTTCAGTAAATCATATTATACACACAACAGTTCACAAACAAACCTAAAACCTACGAACAATCGCATTAACACACTGTTCTCTTCCGCCTCTAAATTTCAGATGATCTTAAAGCTGTGCTATGTTACAATTATCACCTAATGATAGCCACGCCACTGCATCTCTGATGTAACATTCCTAGAACATTTTCAGCGTGACTTTATCCAGAAATTCTGGACTGATTCAAAAAGAGTAGACGCACATTAGTTCATAGCTTCCTTCTAACCTTTGCAAGTTCAGACACAGATTACAACGAAACTGTCCAGTCTGAATGCATATCAGAAAGACAGGACGAATTTCCCACATCTTGTATTACACCTATTACACTTGTTAAACACACAGATAAATAGCAAAGATACGTACAGACCTCGTAAAAAACATGAAACTTTTTATAGCATATGTTGCAGAATTATAAAATACTTGGTTCAGAGTGCAAAAATTAGAAGTTCTGACTATATCAGCTTTGGACTTTTCTCCAGATTTAAATTGGCTGTAAAAAGGCACTCAAAAGACGTGAAAGAACTTTCGAAAGGATACAATTTCTATAAATTTACTGTAACTTCAGGGGAGCACTTATTACGAACTCTCTCGAAAAAAATCATTTAACTTTGTTACAGTAAGATAGTTGATAAAATATGTGTACAGTGTTTATCATTTTTCTCAATAGCAACAACTATAACCATTGTTGTTCAGTGGGAAAACTTATTTTTGAGAGAAAATTAAATAATTGAGCAATTTTGATTTTGAAATTATTTTGCAATTTTGTATCCAGCAAAAGTAAATATTCTTGCGAAGTTAAAAATGTTACTTTTATATACCTTCCAAAAATCTACTATATGTGCTTGTTATGGCGGGGTCAATTTTACCTTGATTTTGCTTTTGGTAGACAAATGAATTTCTTTCAGCTGACAGACGATGCACTGCTTGGTTGCCATGACAACCTACACGCTGAGTGACCTGTGAGACACAGCGTTGAGCGTAGCGGAGCAGAAGCTGTTGTCTGCTTTCGACGAAGTCGCTTTTCTTCCGTCCATCCAACGTGAAAATAAAGTCCTCCCCACCTTATGATTACAATATGCGCTTGAACGATTGCTAGTTTTTAATTCTGTATGAATATTGAAGAATCTACTGTGTTAGAAGATATTTGTTTCTTTATCTGAGCAAGTTTTAATGATATATTGAAACAATCTAAACAAGCACTTACGTACTTTGTGTTCGAATTGTATTCAATAAACATATATTTCTTAATGTTTTACGATTATTTTCCGAAAGCGATCTAAAATAAATATTGTTCTTTATGCGAATGACCGTTTCTACAGAGATTTTGTACATACATGTTCTTACATATGTACAGTTTTAATCAATTCAAAACTTCTTTTAATAAATATTATTCTTGGTAGTTCTCGAGTTCAGTAGGAATGTTAGTGTGATTGTGACACATTAGGCCTTAAGGAAAAATGCACTTAATTTAATTGAACACAAAGTTCATGAGAATGTTCATTAGTAAGAATAAATGTGATAGAACACGGGAATTATTTTTCATTTTATTATTTCAAAATCATAACCTCGTAGTCATTATCAAGCTATCTCACTTTGACTTTAATTTTATTATGGACACGTTTGATGGCCGGTATAGGGAACGGGGAAGAAACGAAGGAACTATCCCAACGTTAAGCCCGTGAAAATGCGCGAAAACTCTGGAAAATATTAGTTAAGATGCTCGGTTGATGCGTTCGATATGATGCTCGGTATAGCAATTTTCGTCCAATTCTTGACGTAGTTTTCAATTCTCATCTCTGTTGAAGTTCATATTTGGCACAAAATAGTTCCAACTTCAAAGAAGACACGAATGTAAACAGCACAATACTCTGCAACGCACGCGATTGCTGCTCCGAGGAGTCGTTCCAACAGTTGCATCCGACATCATGCGTCCGATGCACAAACCAAACCGACTGTACTGATTTCCCTTCAACGTGTTAATGCAGTGACGCGTGCAGCAGTTGCTTGAGATCATTGCATGTAATCATCGCACAAACGAAACCGCACCTTTAGATAAATGTCTAGCACCTTGATGCAACTAATGGATCGAACTTTCGAAAGCATTATTAATAATATTTTTCATCCACAAGAATGATTTGCTCAAGTTGTCTCAAACGAAGCCTTGTCCTGGTTAGATTTGAAACTATAAGTATCTGAACACGATTGTCAATGACGATTAGTAGTGACATAGCTCTTGTTACTCTGCATAGAAACCTTCCCGTTTTATTAGAACACTATCCTTTTCAAATTTTATCATTGTAAAATGAAAGGCTGCGTAAATTAAATTTGAGAGGCCTATTTGGTAGTAAATGACTCTGAAGAAAAATATAAATATCTCTGTTTGTTACTTGTAGTAGCACCGACTTTCAAAGTTTAATCGTATAGAAACAAAGATGTTGGAATTACACTCTGTGACGATTATCCTGCATTACTGTTTTCCTTCGTATGGATTTCTTTCTATCCTGGCTTTTGGCCAAGTTCCCCCTCCCCTTATGCTCTTTGACTTCTCAAGTGTTTGCAGTTTTTCACTTTGCCCTGCGATCCTTTTCCTTTATTTCGGTTCCTTTTTATCTCTTACACTGTGCAGCAGATTTTTTTTCGTCTTTGAGGCTCCTATGTAGGACCACAATTTTCTTCTTTCCCTTCAAGATCCCAAATTCCTCGAGATTTATCCTTTGAGACAAAGACTTAAAAAAGATATTCTCTTCTCGTTCTTCCTTTCCCTAGCAGGCATTCAGCGACAATCACAATAAGGAAACAAAAATGTCTTAGTAAAAACTTTGGCTTTTACGCCAGGTAACAAGTATCAACAAACAGCCCCTATAGTTCCACGTATTCTGCCAATGTTTATCTCACAGAAACTTTCTTTCTTTCTTTGCTCTTGCAAATTTGTACAGAATTTGCCTTGAAAATAGTTTAAAATAAACATATTAACATCTAAAACTATTGACAGTTTGGGGGCCGCTTGAATTATTATACTGAAACGATTTAAGATGAATTAAATTATTTCATTACTAAAAGCAATCGCTGGAAAACTTTACAAAGAATCAAACTGACACACACCATACAGAATGAGCTGGCGAGCAAAGACCAGCACAAACACACAAAACATGGATCCTTAAAGATAAATGTTTGATTTGTTGTGTAATTGTATTTGTTGTTGTTGTTGAATGGCCTATAATCCTCATCTCTGACGCATTTGGGCCTGAACCAAAGTTGTTTAAAGGACTTAAAAATTAAATTAAAAATTATGACGGACTAATTTCTCGGCTAGCAGGGTACAAGGGTCTCCATTCTTGAGTCTAGCCAGGATTAAAAAAAAAAGTCCCAAACAAGAGATCAAAATGTTCCAACCTTCTATAACTATTCCATTCAACTCCAAATCGACCTGGAAACGTCGTAAGCCACTACCCCACGAAGACTGTGTAGAGAGCCAATGTATTGCCTACGTTAAAAAGTACAATTTTCTTGTATCTATCATGTAAGATGCTGGCGATGATCCTTGCAAACTCCTGTCTGTTCTTTGTCTTACCATAGCTTTTTGGCACTCTTTCCGGTCTAGCTGACTATCGAGAAAGATAATTCTCTTTGTTCCTCAGTTTCTCTGTCTATGTATTTCATTATCTATTATTTCTTGATCTTTTCATCCGTTGTACAAGTCATAAGATGATCCAGACATTTCAACTTATTTAAACTTAAAACTTCTTACACCCTCCCTCTTATCCCGAAAACCACGACGCTCAACATCGAGTGACCATAGCTCAGTTCGTAGAGCGTTGGCTTTGCTTTCGAAAGGTATTTGCGTTCGATACCAACGACAGAGCATCCTGACTAAGGTTTTATCAGGATATTTCTTCAGTCACGCTAGACAAATGCCGGGATGGTATCTTCAACTTAGGCCCTAACCGACACCTTCCCGCACCCTTTCCTGCATCCGCTGTACTGCAATTCATAAACTATACCACGTATTGTTGGAGGACTGTCTCAATACGATAACAGTCCTTCGCATATCACAGCTGTAACCAAACTTGGTCTTCGAGATGTCAATGTGTTATCCTTGTCTTAAGATTACCAGATCTTTCGCCCATCGAACATGTGTAGGACATGACTGGACGCCAGCTCCAGACTCATCCGCAACCAGAAACGATCAAGTCCGATCTGAGCGTCAAAGTGAAGCAGGAGCCGTCCCACAGAATAACATCCAACACCCCCTACGATTGGATGTAAATCCGTGTACACAGCGGTTACTGAGGACGTCATTTAACTTAGACATGGCGCTGCGCGCGCATTCTACAAGTTGTAATATTGTAACTTATATCAATGTAATACCTTATATAGACTAATCTGCTGCATAAGTCCTCCTTGGTGTTGGAATTTCATTTTCTATTAGTGTATTTTTAGTGTTCTTTTCAATAGGTCCATATCTTTAGAAACCTCTGGTTTCTTCATGTCATTTTTCTTGACGGTATACGCTTCATATTCATACATCACTGCTGGCTCCACGAAATAAATATAGAAGTGTTAACTGTTTGCAGCATTTGGAGTTGTATTAGAAGGGAATGGTGATTGATGTTCTGGTGAATAAAAATTTATTATAAAAAAAAAACAAAAAACGTGGAATCTAGAAAATAGAGTACTAAACGCCGACTGAAAATACTTTACGTGAAAAAAAACCTCTGGTAAACTATTTTGTATGGGCCATTCTAGAAAAAAAAACTTTGCGTAGGAATCAGGAAAACAATACTAAGAAAAGGATTCGAGACAATATCGCTGCATCGTCCGCTGCAAAAACCAATAACTAGAAAAAAAACAACCAGGAACTAGTAAGATAGTTCATATGGAAATCTATAATTTCTTCGAACAAGTGTAAATAAGCACGTACTGCAAGCTTTCTGTAGTGCATGCAGCTACACCCACACAATGTCCTCCTTTGTTTGGTCAAGGATGCAACTTCGTGAGCAACATGGGTTTACACTGTCACGACAGAAACTGCACGCAAGTTACCATGTGCAGGCATTATACTGTTTACGAGAAATCTTTGAAACTTTTCAGATTTTTAGAGCGCCTGAAGGATGATGTATCTCGGCGAGCACTCTTTCACGAATATGAATTAAGAAAAAAGTCCAACGCCTCTTTACTGAATGCATCATCCCTGCATTCAGTTAGCATGACTGAGGGAAAATCCTGGAACACCTGGTTTAAAATATGATTTCAACAAAAATACCTCTTTTAATTGCATGTCTGTACTAACTCTCGCTTAAGGAGTGGACACATATGTGACCTTTCGTATTTACCCACGTTTCTTCATCTTAGGAAAAATACATTTTCAGTATCGAGGCTCCATCCTAGCATTTTCCAAGCATAAAAAAAAGATAATTCAAAGAAAGATCTTAAACATTCTGAACTGAATTTTAAATTTTAATTATATTTATGGCCTTCAGGCATCTAAATCTCAGGCCGGGATAGAGGAGGGGAAAGGATGCGGGAACGCTAAGGTACTATTCCAGCACTTGTCTGGTGTGACTGAGCAAAAACCCTGGAAAAAACTCAATCAGGATGGTCGGCCGCTGGGATTGAACCCACGACCTCCCGAACACTACGCCAACGCTCTACCATTGAGCTACGGATGTTCGGTCTTAAACATCCGACACATTGACAATTCCTTATTACAAAGCGAGCCCTCAACTATTGATTGCTATTGGTCCAGTGTTTCAATAATATTAGCTACAATGCTACATTAGTTGAACTTATCATAAAGGTGTTCTTCCCACCATGTTTAGTCTTCTTTATTCTTCCCGATCTTCCCTGTAATTTTCGTCTTAGCATTCTGTTTTCCTTCTTAATACTGTCTTTGTTATTGTATCCGATTTCCTCCTCTTCCTCTTTTACCTTCAAACATACTTACGAATCCTCCCTTCCATATATAATTTCAGCATAAGCAATGTACTTACTTACAATTTCCAGTATTGCTGTTTCCTTCCCTGGTTTCTGCAATATTTTAAAATGCAATGGAACATCGATAACTCGAATCTGAAGGGGAAAAGACAAAATTCGAATTATTGAATATTTCGATTTAGTGAGGTTCGAGTTATTGAGAGGCATACATAATACGGAACTTTCAGATATAGAGGGTCAGAACTAACTAACGCTTCTCTTCTATAGTAAGAATGTTGCATTTCGCTTCATCAACGTATGAAGCATTTAACTACGTGCCGACCAAGGTAGTCGTGTGGTCTAAGGCGTTAGGCCAGCGTTTCCAAGGTCACGGGTTCTAATCCCGTCTATAGCTTGGCTGTTCGTAAATTTTAAAAAGAATTGCAATCAAGTAATTGAGACGGGCCGAAGTCTGAAAAGTTACGAAACTGACATATTTAAAATAGCATTACTTAACTGCGTGCTTATTAGGACGCAACACACTCTGACAACATTGGCAGTGGCAGGAGCAGCTGACAACTCACGTCGTTCTCAGTATATTATACAAGTACTTTGGTTCTATCTAAGTGTTTTACGAAAATGGCAATGCGCGAAAAATTCATCAATGGGTTGTCGTCAGCAAGAGGCCCAGATCGTTCAACTACCTAAACTTCCCACTTATAAAGATCTACCAGACAAAAACTTCGACTTATAGAGGTAGACTTGTAACGTAGACTTGCATTGGTTCTCTAGCAAAAGGCTTTGAGTTATACATGTTGAATGGCACCTCCAGAAAACAACAAAAATTAGAATTATCGAGGCATTTATTAGAGTTATAAAGGTAAATTAACACGTGGTAGAATTGGGAAGTTGAAAGGGAATAAAAATCGAGATATCAAGGAATTCTAGTTATGGAGGTTCCACTGTACTAATATTTGTACACTGCTGATTATTTCCTCACTCGCTAAATGTTCACACTTTCAACTTTTCTAATTACTTTCCTTTATCCCTCTGTCTCTTCTATTATTTGTCTGTCTTCGGATTATTATTTATTTTTCTGTGAAACTTTCACCTTCTTCCATAGTATCTCCTTTCCATTTCTTTTTCTCAATTCCTTCTTCAAAATTTTCTGTGACCCATTCATTTTGTTTTCTTCTAGTCTTTTCTTTGGTATCAACAGGTCACTCATGTTCTTAATCATTTCCATTGTTTGTTAGTAGGTTTCACCTCCTCGTTTCTAATGTCTTCTACTCATGATTAGCAATCACTTGAAAACTTTTACCACATCGGTTTGTTTTTCACAATGGTTCAATAACGCATTCCTCCAATCATCTGAACAATTTCACCTAATATCTGCCTGTCTATCATTGGGCAGGAAATCTGCGAGTAACCATTCCGAATTTGTAAATGAAAATTAACATACATTTGTTTAAAAATGCATTCAAAGTTCTTGACTGACCTTTTTACCCACACAGTAGCGAATTCTATTTGAAACTATGCGAAGTAAAAGTAATCAAATAAGAAGATTATGCTCTTGTCAATAACAATGTCAGAAGCGCATGGAATTTTAAATTATTCCGAGACGACAGGGTAAAAGCTATCCTTGAAATGGATACAGTATGTGACACAATCTATGACAGCACTATCAAAAGTCCTCAGTACTTGAAAAAATGGGCAGAAAGTGAAAAGAGGTAAAATAAAGAAGCCTGTAGAATTATGTGAATGGCAGGGTAAAGGAAGTTAAGTACGAGTTGGGTGGAGAGACTTCACTCACACTAAAACCAATAAAAAATGAAAACGATGGTAGTTAAGGTCTTAAAACTGGTACGAAATACAACAGCGGGTGAGTTAACAGCAGATGTATTGCTAAATTCGCACCAGAACACACACTCATATGGAATTTCAACACATTCATACTGCATCGAACATTACGCTTGTTTCCGAGCTCCACGGGTGAAATACATATGCAGATCAATCAGAAAACGAGGAAGTTATTGACTGTGCGAGCAGTTCACTGGAATGCTCCCAAGTTTCAAGTAGTTCAAACACAGACATCCATACTAAAAAAAAAGTAAGAATTTCATTCATATTTTAAAGACACTGCTCAGAACTTCTATTGAATTGATTTTTTATTTTAAGAATTCAATTATTTTTTATTTTATGGTCCTTAGGCACCTCAGGCTCAGGTCGTGATAGGGTGGTGGAGAGGATGTTGGAAGGTAGTCGACCAGGGTCTAGTTAGTAGTTGCCATCCCGGCTCTCAGAACTTCAAACAACCTACTCTCTCTAACTAAACTAGTTTACTTTCTCTAACTTTTGTATGTGTTTATGTACGTATTGAAACTTTTGGTTTGTATATTGGAAGTTGACAGTCAGTTATGACTTGTAAATTACGAATACTCTTTCCGTGGGAGAAAAGGGGAAAGTAGTGGTCCGCATCTCAGTCTCATCCCAACATTTATTAGTGTGTGAATGATAGAAACCAGATAAAAATTTTAATCGTGTAGGCCGGCCCTGGAATTCTGTACCGATGGAGACGGGGATATAACATTTGAGATGTAAACCATTTGAAGTATACATTCTGCATCACTAGTTCTGTGATTCGAAAGTGTAAACAGATAATTTGTATGAAGAAATCAAGTTACAGCTAATATTAATTAACTGCGACTTTTAAAAAAGCTATACACTACAGCGAAGACGATTTCAATTAAAGGATTCATAAAATACAGAACATCGGTACTTGTTCTTTTAGCATCTCTTATGCAGTTACCATCAGATTCAGAATGGTATTGTATAATTCTTAAAAGTATTTGAACCACTACTAGCATCACTAGTAACAGCACTACCGAATTTTTAACGTGCCGCATTGCAAAGATGCTAACAACACGAAAGACATGTAAACCGCGAAATTATATTGCATTATAATTCACAAAAGAAGTTCCTTCCATAAAACATCAAATGGAAAAAAAGCTTTCATTCTATAAACTACTCTCAATAAAGGATTTACCAAAACAACGCTGAAATTTCGGATAACTTGAGCATCAAATACGAAACTAGTTGAATTCAAAAATTTCCCACCCAAGAAACGACGACAGAACGCAGAACCAATTCCAAGAGAACAACCAACACGTATTGCACAGATGCCGTAACGTGATCCTTACGTACGAAGAGAAACCATTTTACTACCAATTGAAACGAGTTCTTTTAAGAGGATTACTCTTCTGAGGTGATAGAGATACGAGATACATTTAGCAACCACCAAAGGTACTCAGTGAAACGATCGTTCCATTAACTGAATTCTGATCTGCTCCTATACACAGTAAGTAAACGCGTATTAGGCCCACACGACACACTTGTAAGCATGTTGCTTGGAATGAAGTTTTTCTTTGGATGTTATCTTAAGGTTCTTAATCGAAGATCAATTCAGAATTTAAACATGTACAAAAAATAGAATGTTCTCCATTCTCTCACAGAAGAACAATGCCGGAAATACGGTATTATCTTTACGGAATACATTTTCATGGCACGGCGTACTATATACAAAAAGTAGATGAATAAAGTTCAGTAAAGGTAAAATGATACGTAAGTTATACTTTTACTTTATTACTGTTAAATACTATCTGAAAATCCAATACATTCACTCCTGCAGTTATGTTCCTTATTTGCTATTTGTAAGATAAAATGGCATATTAAATAGAATTCGTTTCTTCAATAAATTCTATCTTCAATCTATTTTTTCTCACAAGATTTATAAAAAATTTTCTTTTCATTACATAATTTAGCTTCCTGTGTTAAGTACAATACTTCCAGATTATCTGTATAATAAGAATGCATAGAACATCTACAGCAAAAAACGTCGATATTTAACTAAGCTTAATGTTTTAAAACACAGGGACTATTTTAAAGTTGAGCCTTTAGTTTCAGAAGCATTCGCAATCACCCGCTCAGAAAGGATATTCAGGTTGCTATGAGACTAGAAATTATTGATAAAAACTTTTTAAATTCCAACACTCAAATACATAGACTATGAAAGAGTCGACCGCTACTAAAACATTGTCCTTCTTCAGCATAAAGAAGTGAATACTGTAAACCGCTGAAGTTCAGAGAACATCAGGACTTTCTTTGTCTACAATAGTTTACAAGTTGTACCCCTTTTCTCCGTTGCATACATACAGAAACGCAAATAGTAAACCCTAGTTTAAAATTTAAAACTCGTCCGCAGAGAAAACTGCCTACTTCCGCACCGTGTCTCATGTTATAAAAGCCAAGGAAAATTTCGTGACTTGAAATATAAAGGTCAAACATCAGACCACTGTGGTTTCTCTACTTTTGTTATCAGAAAATGGTAGAATGCAACTTTCCTGAACGGGGTCGTGGTCGGCTGGCTGACCACGGAATGGCAGACAATATCCGAATAAACGACACTTTGTCACGACAATTTAGCGAAGTTGAACTTGTTTTAATGGTTCCTTAAAATTTATGAAAGCGAGATAAGGACTGCCCTGCTTCTCTGTTTGCACACAATGTCGCACAAATTGAAAAAAATAAAATAAAATAATTAATATATCCACTCAAAACATCAACGCAAGCAAATAATAATAAAACGAATCAAGCTTTTTAAATGCGTACGTTTCAAAATTCTCTACTGCCAAATTGAAAAGTGTTATAAAGAATGTAAAAGTCATAAAATTAAGGGTTCTACATACGAAATATTAATTAAATGTACGCATTTTAACGAAGACAATAAAACATATTATTGTAATGATATGTAAAATGATAAACGTCTTAGAAATATGTAAAATGAAGCCTATGGCATAAGAATGATTGAAATGCAAACTAGATTTTAGGATATGATTCTCCCGTTTCCATGTTAATATAAGACATGAAGTATATTAAGGTAAAGTATTATAAAGGAAACTAACTTCTTCTTCCTATTTTAAAGTTTTGTATAAAATAACATTCGGTCTAGAAGGCTCCTGATACACTTGTTCGTGGTATTTAATTTGCGCAGTGCTGACCACACAGCCGTCACTCAGGTGGCCTAATATAGTCCCTGTGATAGGCAGGCTCAGAACCTATCCGTCTGTTACGCCAGTGTTTTGTTTTTTTAAAATATAAAATAACATATTAAAGCAATGGAACATTATGAAATAGTTACGTCCACAACGAAATATGTACGGTACTGATACGGCGCCAGTTTTCCTTAATATATATTTCTTTCTGCACGAAAATATACAGTAAAACGATATGTTGCAGAAAATAAAAGATTTCACTTTTATCAATCCCTCTATACTAACAATTAGTACCAAAATTGGAGACACTTACAATTTAAATATCAATTTAAAACAATTGGCAAAACATCGAAATCGGTTAAATTACGCTATTGATCATTCCTTAGTTACAAATAGTACGCTAGATAAATACATAGTAATCTTTACTATCCAATAGGATCCTTGAATTTATTTGTGTGGGTGCTTGAGTCCCGGAGCTCCCACGTAGTCGGCGCCCATGGTACGGTACATTTGAATTATTTTAGCTTTTGCACCTGAAAAAAGAGAGATATTGAGACTTAAGTTAAGTATAGGGATCTAGCTAATTTAGAGGAAACCATCTTCAAACACGAACTTAATGTTTATAGGAGTTAGAATATTGCAAGTGGATTCTACATCGTCTTCCATGATGAGTAGATAATTCCAAAAGGAATGTGAAAAACATTTTCAGAAAGGAAGAACGCAAAGTTTACGTATTAAAATAAATCCACAGTCCTTGCGATTCCTATTGTACGTGACATTTATGAGTACTATCAATGAAACACGAAAACAAGCACATAGCCTATTGTGATTTCTGATATCATGAGTAATACCTTTAATCATTTACAGACACCGCGTTCTTGGAAATACTCACGGTTCCGGGTATAGGTTCGTAACTCTTTAGAACGTCAGAATCGACTTTCAATTAAACAGAGAATTTTGGCAAATGAGTCAGTGTCTCTCTCTCTCTCTCTCTCTCTCTCTCTCTCTCTCTCTCTCCAGGAAAACGTCATTAATCTCATTGTAGCAACAAAAAATAATGAAGGCACAGAATCAAAGTTTCCCTCTAAACTAAAAAAAAGCATTCCATTTTGTTCCATCACGTGCATTTTTTGTGTACGTTCGGTCTATAATACAATTACAATATAAGGAAGAGATTAACTGCATTTAAACTTACGGGAAAATCAAATCGGAAGCTAATTCGCTCACAATGTATCAGACGCAAGAATTCTTTCAGCATTGCAAGATTCATTTTGTTCTCAATTCTCTCCCGTTTGCTCTTCAACGAACTGAAAACGCTGAAGCTAAGCGATTGAACGAAGTTGGTTTGAGTTAAAGGACAATCAACTTTACATTTTATCAGGGCTGTTCCACTATCTAGCAAATACTGTTCATTATAATCCTCCGTAATTTTTATAATACAATATACATTGAGACCGGAATATGCAATTAACAATACAATGAAAAGATTTGAGTTATATATAGAAATGTTAAACATATATGTCATTTGCAAATTCCACATTATTTTCCGAAACAAAAGGAAATCAATTTTTGTAATACCCCCTAAAACTCATTACAAAAGGTATCACTAAATATACGCGGACGCATTTTACAACATTTTATTATAAACAAGATCAGTAAGTATTATTTAACTTTGACATACATAAAAATGAAAGCAAACAACTATAATAACATTTTTATAATTTAGGTAAAATCTTTACAGAACGAAAAGTTAACCTTCTTGCACGTGGGATTACATTTGACATAAACATTTTACACGCTTCAACATTACATTAACTTTCAACGAGCCAAATATAATGAAATTTATAATTATTTCACTGTTGCTGATGTACAAAAAGGAAATTAGTTTGCAAAGATCAGTGAAATAATAATTACAATCATATATATTTGAACACGAATTTAAAAGTAAAACGGAGAGAATTTTCATTGAGAGTTAACTAAATGGTCCCTCTGTGAAAATTAAAGCTCGAAATTTCACTAATATTTCACCATGTTCAACCAACACTTATTTTACGCAGATTCTATCATTCATGTTATGTTAATCATTAAATAGGTATATAAAAGGATAGAGGAAATTTTGGACCACTGAACCCAGCATTAAGATATTTACAACCTTTGTACAGTCACGGACATAACCAATTCCGAGAACGTTGTATATGAATTCTGATTTAACTAACATTTATGGACCAGACCAGCAGCTATGATTAAAACCGTCACATATGTGAGTGATTATATGGGGTCTTAGTATAGCTGCTGGTGTAATGTATAAATGTTAGTTAAATAAGAATTAAAATTTAACATTCCCGGAATACATTTTTCCGTGACTGTACACTCAGAAACGAATGTATTCCAGGAACGTTGATATATTTTTTTTATTTAACTTACACGTTAATTTGTAAGTCAGACAGGCAGTTAAGCCCGTAACATGTATGACGGATGAAAAGGCATAACTATCTATTTGTCACATAAATGTAAGCTAAATAAAAAAATAATTTAAAAATATACTTTTCTTAAACAATTCATACTAAAAAGTAAAAAAATAATTTTGTTTATGCATGACTAAAAGGAAAAGTACGGGGCACTCTCTCATATAGAGTCACTTTATACATTATTGAATTGGCGCGCCCCAACCCATGTTTTTCTTTTTAGTCATAATAAACAAAATAATGTTTTACATTTTAGTACGAATTCTTTAAGAAATTATAATTTAGGTAAAATCTACTTTGAAAAGTAAGTCTTTGAAAAGTTTATTTTTTATTTTTTCCGAGTTATTTTGGTAAAAAAAAAACCTTTGGTAAACTTTATTTTGTATGGGCCATTCTAGTAAGTTTTTGACTTCGGCCCGTCACGACTATCCGTCACATTCTAGTTAAACTCCACAATCACAAGCATCCATGCCCCATCCGGGATTCGAACGTAGAACCTTCGAGTCGCTGGCTTAACGCCCTAGCCTACACGGTTACCAGGTCGGCGAGTTATTTCGGTGTTCAGATACTTTTCCTCAAGCTAATGTTTAGTGACCCAAATCCTAAAGTGTTCTGCAACCAGTCAAACGCAACATCGCTGCAGACTAGTACTTATTTTAGGATAAAGAAGTCCTAGTAAAAAATTAAAATATGCTTTTAAAATATATAAATATACTGAATTATTCGAAAGCAACAATGGAATATTGTATTGTCACTCGACTTACGTCGCTGTGCAAAATTTCATCATTGTATGACGTCGGGAAATGAGTTAAATTAACATTGCAAGATTTGAGGACACCAAGAACTATTGTGAAGGCTGTAAAAATTAACGTTCTTGGAATACATTCCTTTGTGAGTGTACTTTCTTCAATATAGATGGTTACGATCTACGCACCTTATACGTTCAATAATAATGTCATGAAAGTATTACTGATCGTGCAAGGTCTATCTCGTGCCGTTATTCCATGGTAATGACAGGATAATGACATGGATAGGGATATTACGATTTCAGTCACAATGCGGAGGTTGGGTGGATATTGTCATACTAAAAGACGTAAATAATGACGAAACGAGAATACACAGGTGAAAGATTGTAATATGTTCTGAAATGTATTGCGGTTCTACAGATGCAATGGTATTGCAGACGCATTGGTGACGTTATAAGTAGTTTATGTACGTTTGTGTGTGTCACCATGCAAATGCAGGCTGCGTGTGTTCCTTTCCCGTAAGAAGGATGTGCAGTCTGCATTTACATATTGAAACGCACACACTACTTATGTCACCAGCGGGTCTGATGTACTAATTACATCGACCGCAGGACTGTAATACATTACAGATCATCTTGTTACAACTTTCCAGTCTGCCCTCACTTCACTATTATTCTATGAGTTCACAACAGTATCTTTCTTCTTAGTGATTTAACAATACAAAGAAAAGTTTATATTTACCCTATTTTTTCTGTCAGGGTATGAAGCCCTAAATCTCAAGAAATATACCCAGAAAAAGTAATTGAAGATTTGTAAAAAATAAAATATTTAATACTTTAAGATCGTAGAAATTGCTGAAAAATGCGTACACATTGAAGTATCTACAGGGAAATCCATTTTCAAACGATATGGCAAAATCATCTCCAATCCGGGCGGTGACCTGTTACAGAGAGTACGCTTTCTCAAAAGGACGCCTGACTGTTGTGGTGCGGCAACAGAAGAGTACTACAGAGTACTACTACTCGTACAAGTTGTAGCTAAATAAATGTACAGAAAACTTGATCGCTCTGGGGCCAAGAACTCTGCCACTCTGCTCTCATGTATATTTTTCAAATACAGCAACTTTCTTGCCAGAGATTCCTTATTTTCAATACAATATTAACTTGTAAAATGCCAAAGTATAAGTAACTTGATAATTGGTAATATACATGTAATTTAGTAGCCAATGTCTGTTTATAACATAAAACGAAAAATCAATAATTCTGTTATATATTAACCGATTTTCATGATTTAGCCATCACATGAAAGAGGGACGATCTGCTCTTAATTTTCATGTGTTCAATGTTACTTTACGTACAGAATACTCCAGGCATGGGTCCAGAAAGCAGACGGTACATATTAAGAAAATAATGAAAGCCCACACCGATATTTAATGAAAACAAAATGCTTAAGACTCTTACTTTAAAAAGTAAATACGCAAACTACACGATTACGCACTTTGTGGCTCAATCCATTGATTCCGAATTTCGCAGCCACACTATAAATACATTATAAAACTATTTGCCACAAACGTTACCTCCTGGCAGGAACTAGGAAACACGAAAAACTTCTAAAACTGCAAAATATAGGAATCAGCAATATATGTTAACAAATACTACAGATGTTGCTATAGCTATGGAGACAAACACTACTGTTCTATTGTTGTGCACGTAATTTGACTAATATATTGTTAGGTGGCATAGGCTATAACAAAGATCAATATACCAAATTTATAATGTAAAGTGTTCATACATCGTAGAATGTATAAACGCGAGGTGTGGGAAACTTAAAAAAATTCAGTGTAGAATACTGTTATGTGTTTGATCGCTGACTTCATTTTAAGAAATACTAGGTTCCTATGGTCTGGTGGTTACGGTTGGGAACGTTAAGTCCTGCTGTTTGCCTTATTTATTGTGGCTTCCCGGAATTCCAGTCAGCTTCACGAGGCGAACTAATATTGTATCTAGATAAGACAGTGGTCGTTATCTTCCCATGTCCCAGAAGAATGCTCGGCTGCAGACGTTATCGTCCAGATATATGGTGGATCTAAGTAATAGTTGGTGGCATAAATTTAACTGTAATGATCAAAGTTCATTTGAAATGTCTAAGGGAGAACGCAGAAATGTAATATTTGTAAAACGTACTTGTCTTTAATGATCACTGATGTTCTGCTTGTAGGCAAGTCTATAACCTCCAGGTCTCTGGAAAAGATGAGATGGTGGATGATCTAACGTCCTACGGACGAGAACTACAGTGTAAAGTATATGTCCCCACTGAGAATTGAAGCCGGACCTTTTCATCAGAAGTGGAGGGCTGGTGAGATATTATGAACTTAATTCTGGGAATAAGTTTTCCAATTATATAGTAACTTTACATATTTCGGTAAGTAAAAAATGAACTTCTTGTTCATTTATTGACTTGCACTGGAAAATGGAACACTATCCTGTTAACTAAAATCCTTTTTTGAGGACTCCTTCAGAGGCATCAGACAAAAAACTTTGATCGAAATGAAACAAAGAGGTATCAGCACAACAGATTATAAGCTGGATTAGTTAGGTTTATACGAAATATAGGAAAACATTCCACTAAAAAAAATAACTCATAAAATGCAGTCTCAGAAACCCATGTTCTCTCAAATTATGAATATTGATATAATCTTTCGGAAGTTTTATTATTCAAGTTACCGTAGTTATCTTCACTGAAACAATACTCCTAAGGGCAAATGGATACAGAAAAAACTGCTCAATTGGGAAAAGAACAAAAATCATCATTCTCATCCCATGCCTGCAAAGCACAGTACGGAATTCAAACCAATGGTTGACAATGCAGCAGTGGATAATTATGCATGTAACTAGTATTCACAAAGGGAATATGAACACCACGCTAAGTACAACGACAATTTTCGCTCTGGATTTTCCCTATAAAACGAAAATAGGATAAAATTACAAAACTACCACGAAGTCTGCTGCAATAACACATTCATGCTGCCCGAGTATTAGCATTAGTATTAGGCATGCACTTAGACACGCACACACACACACACACACACACACACACACGCATATATATATATAAAGAGAGAGAAAAAAGAGTGAAGGTTTGTGGATATAAATGTAGGTTTGGCTTTTGGAGTTACATAATACTGCAGCCCTAAAGGGGAAAAGTCAATACCGCCCAATATACAGACGTCTTGCGCATTACAGTACAAAGGCCATATCGAGTGGTCGGCCACAGAGAATGATTGAGGTAGGAAAGGAGAAGAGAAGTGGAATACAGTTTTCGAACTCAATTTCCTACTTGAACCAAGTAATGAATCAACTTCCCTTCTGGTTTACAAAGCCCAATTCCCTAGTTAACACAAATGCTCCTAACATTTTCCAGTTTGCAGTCTTGAAAAGTGTTAGAGAACAAACTGATTTTCAACTCAAGCTCTCTCTCTATGTTGTGATGCATGTCGGTTAGCTCGTAAGCGGAACGACAAGGGAATTCTGTGATGTGGCCTTCCTACACGTCATTACCATTTCCTCCCCTTCACATTTGTTTTAGAAGGAAACATACACAGATTACCCAGGCAACGAGGTTATGGAACATTGCCACTGAAACTAGCGTAAAACTAGCAAACATAATAGTACTTTACTTGCAACATGGCTCGATATCGGTAACTTGAACTTCGTATAGTCACATTATTCATACTACACAATAGGAGCAAATCTCTGTCAACACTAACACCTACAAAGCATACAGGGGTTTTTCAAAGAAAAAATGACAATATTTCAGGAATTAATTCCTTCTAGTGCATGGATAAATACTGATTATGTCAATCTTTAGCAAAATTGCATAGTCTCAAGGCAAGGGGAGAATAAATTAGCGAAACATCGTAGAAAATAACAGATATTGACAAGTCCTATCGGCTTATCAAATGACAATCAGCTGTCCCCAAAGAGTGTATGATTAGGGCAATACAGCTGTCAAAAGATTCATTCATGACTGCCTACCGCTCATCGTCAATTCCATTACTTTTGTGAGGAATCCGTTGTAAAATGCACTCTTCTATCGTACCCTTACAATCTTTGAGTAGAAGTTTGATTGTCATATGGAAGCCGACACGACTTATTTCTCATTATTTGTTGAGATTTGTGGCAATGCAGCAGTAACATTTGGCGCCTTATGCTACGAAAGTATGTATTTTTCGACAAAGATGGTCAGTATCAATTCTCACCCTTGTGCCAAGGGGAAATATTCCTGAATATACAATAAATATATACGGAAGAAAGACCAATAAGTGAGCCCCAATTAAAATGTTTAATGCTTACTTTTGAGATGTAATGGAGGTTAATTGGATCATTCTTGACTTACTTGAGGTTGCATATTTATAATATTTCCTAGCCTTGTACGTTCCTTAGGACGGACAACGTTACTTGCAACGTTAAACTCTGTAAAAAGCGATGTTCGCAACAAGGACTAGAGTTCTCTCTCATGCGACTACTCGAGAGAGAAACAGAGAGAGTGAGAGGAAGAGAATAAAAAGCGAACCATAGCGATGGCAAGAAAGCAATCTCTACAGCCTTGAACAGAGGACTACGTGATCTTATAAGAGTAGGATTCCAGAGAAAGGACAAAAACGTTTCCAACAAGTCGCGAACCCAGGTCGCTGGATCAATAGAGAATCCATCTAAGCAACAAAGATTTCTTTCCAACACTTAAACATATGATAGAACGTCTGTTAGTTTCTGAGTTAAACCGTAACGACGACCGTATTAACGAAAATCATAAAACATGACATTTACAGGGAATATGTGAATGTCAACGGAATTTACTATTCCACTTTTTTACTAGCTATGCTTCAAAAGGAGAGAAAAAATATGAAAATAACTGATATTATCCAAAGCTCGTAGAGATATTAGAAAACAAAAATTGTAGAGAAATATACCAGATGACAAGAACCTTCATATCTGCGGCGGTAGCCCATCGATTCGAAGGTCCCGGGTTCGAATCCCGGCAGTGACATCGGTGTGGATTTTAAAACTTAACAGCTAAAGGCGAATCGTGACGGGCCGAAGTCCAAAGTTACTAGACTGGCCCATATACAAATAAAGTTTACCAAAGTTTTACCAAAGAACCTGCATATGTAAATTTGGAACTCAGTCCCCTTCCTCTACACTTTTAATTTAAATTACATCTATGGGCTTGGTTTGTGATGTGTTTGAGGGATTACAGACCCATTCCTTTTATTTGGAATAAACAAAGGCGAAACACACACACAAGCAACGTAAACGGGATGGAACAAAAACAAAAGAGCTGAATGGAAGTTTAGAAGACCAGAACATAAGAATAAGGAAAACAGTTATCAAAGAAATTTGAAGACCTGATTCATTCCCACTGTTTATCTCCTGCATGTGCACACGATTCAATCAAAATCGTTCGTCAAATTTCGTGATTCGCAGATCTGAATTCCCCTAACTGCTATGGCTGTTCAAGTTAATAGAGGGACCGACAGGCGCAGCACACCCGTCCTTTCAGTTAGTTGACTGTCATCCCGAAAATCGAAGAGAGTCGACGAGCAGCGAGCGACCTTTGACCTTTCTGCGTCGATGAGAGGTGAAAGGGTGGCACGTAAACTGGGTGTAGGATTCTGAATTGATGGGATAAAAATGGGGAGATGTAAATCGAAGAGAAAGGTAAAAATAGGAAGCGAAAAATTCTGTCAGGAAGCAAATCGACAAGAGGCAGCCATTATCTCCTGCGTCGAAAAGACTCTTATGCTAAGGGAAGAGAGAATGAAGAGAGAGAGAGAGGAAAAGATCGAACAAGAGAATATGTGGCCTATTTCAATTTTACATCAAAGCCAGGTGACATTTACAAAGATGAGAATAATATATTTTAGTTCACAAGGTTTATCTTTTCTACGCTGTAAAAAAAATATCTACACTTATTTTGCAAATCTTGTCTGAAATTTTCTTAATTTTATGCTCAAGAAGCGTAAGCAATGTGCATAAGAAGTTTGAGGAATTTGTAGTGTCTTTCCGAAAGTGAGTTTCGGAGGATTATTGACCAGTCTTCTTTTCAGAATTACTTTCAAACACATCTTTCACATCTTTCGTTCATAACACACCAACACAGCTTTCCAATCTTCAGCTTGCTAACTTCAATACCCAATTTTTCATGACTTGCTTTAAAATTTTCCTATAAAATGCCTTTAAATACGAATACCCACTTTTTCTTCTATAAATAATACAAGTTCCATACGCCATTAGAGACTGTAGAACCCCACATCATCGCACTTAGTCCTCCACCTTTAAATCTAACTACTGTGTTCTAAGGATCCCATTCTGTATGTGATAACATGGAGAGGTATAACGCCAGGTTTCCGATTAAAGCATATCAGAAATAAACATTATCACTTTGCAAATGTATTTGTATAAAAACAATGACTTCTGGGACAGAGTTCTATGGTGAGATAACAGCAAGTTGAACATAAAATGTGGTTATGGACGAATCTTAGTGTGGAGAAGGTGGAACACAGAATGGGACCCTCAAAACATGGTAGGCAGTTTCAAATATGGTGCAGGTGCAATGGTGTGAGGTTGTATAATCTCTAATGGTGTATGCAACTTTTATTTATAGAATAAACAATGAGTAAATTTGTTTTTAATTATGTTTTACAGGAAAATCTTAAAGAAAGTGCTGAGAAATTGGTCTTAGTAAATATAATCTTAATGTCCAACAAGACAATGACCCGATGCCGAGTGTAGAAATTGTTCCACTGTGGATTGTATGGAACACACCTCACACTTTGAAGACAATGCCTTAGCTTTTTCTAAATTCCATTGAGAATAGAAGGAATGAACCAGAAAACAGAATCAGGTAACATTAAACGAGAATCAGAGCAGAACTGAAGGACATCTATATGAAAAAATGGGCTAAATAGATTCATGAATGATTATGAAATAGGTACATTGCTTTTTTTTTTTTTTTTTTTTTTTTTTTTTTGAGGAGTTACATGGAGAAAAATTATTATTACTTAAGTGAAATAAATTTGAGTACAACTTATGTTTTGTTAAACTTAAATGTATAAACAACTGTAATAATGTTTAAGGCAAAATTAACTGTTCCAATACTTTTGTCGGCCACTGTATGATAAATTAACATATTTTGGCGCTGTTGGTATTTAAAAAAATCAAGAAAATATGTAATATGACAGATGCTTACTTCTCCATCACATAGCCCCACATTGTACAGAAATATACACAGATAAACGAGAAAGTTAAAAAAAAGGGGGGGGTTAAAAAATGACCTTTTTATGTAAAAATAAACGCCTAAGGTAAAAAATCAATTTGTTTGTTGTTTATTTCGGTTCAGTTCCTGTTGATCTAGGTAGTTGGTTTGAAATGAGGGTGACATCTCATGTTCATAAAATTAATTACACTACAATGACTAAAGCGTGCAGTAGGCAGAAAAACTGAGCAGGAAACGTAAAAAGCCGCTGTACCGCACGAAACAGCACCAAATAAATCACATTAATATCGACAGTTGGGCTGGTCACGAAGCGATTTATCCACAATTTTCTTCTTCTCTTTCATTTTGTTTTTTTCAAACTGAAAGAAATATTCAACCAGGACGATGTATTGGTATGTAAAAGTCCACAATGATAAATATACTGTATATGTGACTATGCAAAGCACAGTTATAATCAGATATCGACGAACTACCTGCCCCAATATATCATACTATAAATCAAAATGGTATTGATCACAAGCCATTCTGAAAAACAGATTCTCGTAAATAGTAATGGAAGGAAAAATCAAGGGTCAAAATTCGAAATGGAGAAGAAAGCTAGAAGGGCTTAAGGAAGTCGAAACATATGTGATGAAGTAAAGTTAGGACGCTGGCTCACGAAATAAAAAACCCGGATTCGATCCCCGGCGGGTGGGCGAGATTTTCTTCTTTTCTTAAAAAATATGTTTTAAAATCCTTTGTTGCATTTTCAAGTTTGTTTTAAAAGTGGAGTTTTTTTTATAAGTTACGATTCTTTCTTCTTTTTGTCTTAAAAAAATATATTTTTCTCAGTTCAAATTTATTATTAATAATTGCTTTCTTCCATTTGTCGTAGATTATATAAAATTAATTACCATGGGTTGGGGTAGGTTAGTTAAAGTCAGATTCGGTTATGTACCTTTATACTTTCGTTTCTTTCTTTCAAAATTCATTTCGATCTGTTTGTGCGAACCTGACCTTACCTAACCTCCACTAACCCATGGTAACTAAAAATGCAGCTCGGGAGTGCGGAGGCTCTGGTTAGCGCTGGGCATACGCAAAAGTGCTACGATGCGTATGCTTACGGCTAACCGGGGGGTTGCGCCACTGAGACTCACGCAGCCAATTCCCTTCGGATGCGCCGTGCCCCCTTGCACACCTCGCGGGCCCGACCAGGTTTATTTATATATATCCTAGCTTTCAGTAACCTCTATTTGCATGTCAAAGCAATTATTAATAATAAATATGAACATGTAAAAATATATTTTGAAAGAAAAAATGAAGAGAAATCTTGTTCCCGCTGGGATTCGAACCTGCACCAAGCTTGGACCTGGAAAATACTGGTTTGGTCGTTGTATTTACAGTGGATGGCGTCGGAGCATGTCACTATAACGCTGCAGGTGGTGATGACTTGAAACCTTTTTACTATTTTCATCCTCAACTTTTGAGTGCGGGTCGTAAAAATTTGTATGATGCTTTTTTGGTTGGTGGGCCATCGATTCCGGACAAAATTGCGTTTGCGTTAGTTTATCATCTCGGAATGGTTCCTAGTTAGTGGTACGCCTCGGGTATGAGTGTTTGTGTGTGTGATTTCAAGTTAATTCTAGATATCAGTCTATACAGGTTAAAAAGTATATCAAATTGAACAAGTAAAGCCCGCTTAGGGTGGACAACGTTTCCAAGAAGTTCTGGAGGTTTCGGAACTCCTGCGACTGATTCCAGCTGTCGACCATTCTAACTGAGGTTTCCCAAGATTTTTCCTCACCCATACCACGCAAATAAATAGGCCCTGGCCACCTATCTTCCAAAATGCTTTCCCAACCCCATCTCCCCTTGATCCTCATATGCCTAAAGGCCTTAAAATAATTTTAAACGAATCCTTTCAGGATCCTTTTACCCCACCCTATCCCAGGCGAGTGTTATGCTTAAACAACATAAATCAATCCACACATGCACACAAATCATACACTGTAGATGTGAATATACGAATATAATATACTGGGTGTCAAGAAAAGTAAGATATCCCCGTTGATTCTTCATTGTCAATTCTCGGTGGTAGAGCGTTGGCGTAGCTTTCGGGAGGTCGTGAGTTCGATCCCAGCGGTGGACCATCCCGACTGAGGTTTTCCACGGTTTTTCCTGTCACACCAGGCAAATGTCGGGATTGAATCTTCAACATAGGCCCTGCCCGACACCTTCCCGAATCCTTTCCCCTTCCCCATCCCGGCCTGAGCCTTAGATGCCTAAAGGCCATAAATAAAATTCAAATTCATTGTCAATTCAAAGTGCGTAATGTTAATTACAGGACATATAGATTAAACCCAATTTTAATATATCGTGGTAGATAAAACTCTCAAATAGAAACAGAAATGTTATTTAAAACATTTATTATTTTCGAGGCATGGTGACGTTAACGAACAATTTCTCTGGGCATTTTTCAACAGTTACTTCACGCAAGGTCTTTGCGTAAAACATACTAGTTCCAAACTGTATTTAGTGTGGATGCCAATGTCACTGCTATTATTAGTTTTTGAGAAGATTCCAGACGTTACTTTTCATGATCTTGGATGCGGGTGTAGCAATGATACCCCTCGGTAAAGCTCAGAAAGAAATCCATATTTTATACTCAACAGGAATTAAATTTTTATAATAAAAATTTATTTAAAATTTAACTTGTAAATGGAAAAATAATGTTTGTTTTGTTCCCTCTAACATAAAAAAAATGTTTAGGAAATAAAGAACTGTACTAATGACCAAAGAATAGCTACGCTACAACAATCATCTCTCATTCGTTAATACCTGGTTTTAAAGCGCTTTTCCATCATAATCCGTCAATATTTGAAAATGAGCCGTGGAAACTGCCGTCGTATCACGAACAACGCAGATCTCTCGTAATTCCTTTGATGGTGTTATAACACGTCAATCAGATCATTACTAAATCGAGCCTCCCGTGACAGTCGCAAGTCCTCGTACTGACATGTCATCATCGTAATGTATTTTTTCTTTCCCTTTATTTCTCTTATTGTGTTCTGCAGCAGTAAAACATAAAGCTAATCGTAATGAAACATTTATCAAAATGAATCAGAAGCACAATCAAAAGAAGAGCAGTTTCTTTCAAATGTAGAACATTTACCGTAGTATAAAAATCAGACTAGTCATTTACATATACTATATATTAATGTCCTATCAACGTACCCTACAATTTGACTTTTATTTTATGAATTAGGAATTCCATTTTGTCAGGACCAAACTATATTGCACGTTGAGTTACATACTTTTTAAACCAGACACATTTAAGAAGTAATACCACAAAACAATCTTCATTAATAAACTATTGCCAGCTTTCCCATACACTGAAGAAAATAATCTACTTACTTTACACTTTGTGTTTACATTTTATCCTAATTCTCTTAGTTTTACGATCAGATAAAAATCGAAATATGTGTTTATGTGGCAAATATATTTCTTATATGAAAACTAAGAAGTAGCCGCATCTCAGACGTTAGCGCGTCTAACTACGAATCAGGTGGGTTGGGTTCAAATCCTGATCAGGACACCGGAGATTTCTGTTCACTGCTTCCATGGCTGGCGCTGAGATGCACTCAGCCTTCTATCAAATTGAGTGCCGGTATGTCTTTGGTATTCGTAGGACCTTGGGAGGTAAAAGCGGTCGAGCATGGATGGAACTGACCACCCCACCTCACCTCCTGCCATAGGTCGAGAATATGTGCAGCGCTACCTCTATATCCCTCATGCACCGTTCACGGCGCGTGAGCATTTTATAGGGGGGATACAATTACTTAGAAAAAAAAAACTACTGACAGATAAGTAATTCTGGATCTCCATAGTCGTATTTTATTACACAATCACTTTTTGAAACCAGCAATTTGGTTGAAACTTGTCCTTTCACCACAAATTATGCGACACTGCTTGCATAATTGTTTTAGAATAAATCTGAATAAAAAACAAGTGTAATTCCTGAAGTGTACTCGTAAGATTTTGAAGTACGCTATCTCCAAATGAATTCCTTCATACGAAAAAATAGGCTGAAAAATGGGTAACAAATTGAAAAAAAAAAAACTTTGTGAAAAGGTTTAATCTAAGGCAGCATATCTTTAATGTGTAGAAACAATGTGTTAGCATAAAAACTATAGCTTAGAATAACACCCGTTTTTACCACTGGGGCTCAAACATGATGATTCGCCGAAAATGCCCGATTTCGTACTTAAATATTCGAACTAGGTCCCCATGGAAAAATCTTAAATTTGGTGTAATGAAAGCCTTGCACGTGTCCAACTCAGAGTAAAAAAAATTCAACTTTTAGACTCAAGTGGTTTGATCACAGCAAATGGCTTTCGTCTATTAAAACATGCAAACGCTAGTACGGTATTTTTCTCTAATGTCAGAGTGAACTCCGTCCAATGTGGTACCGTCCGTGGCAGCTTCTAGCTTGATTAGGATTAAATAACAAATGCGGCGGTAGGCTATCGACTCAACGGTCCCGGGTTCGAGTCCCGGCAGGGGCATGGGTGTGGATTTTAACACTTAACAGCTAAAGGCAAATCGTGACGGGCCGAAGTCCAAAGTGACTAAACTGGCCCATATAAAAATAAAAATAAAGTTTATCAAAGTTTTACCAATAAAGAAATTGTCCTAGCTTCAGAAAACTGCGCGTCGTTTTCCAACAAGGCAATTTTAGCTTCCAGAAAGAATAGTATACTTCGAAGAAAATCAGCCACGTCTCAGATCATCTTCTCAGATGGTCATTCCTGAGTCCAAACTTCTTGGAAGGCCCGCAGGCGCGAACGGCATTTTTGGAGAAGCGCTCCTTCATACCAACGATGACTCTATCCAGCTCGTGATTCCTCTTCCCTTATACTGAAATTTACTGTTGAGGGTTTGCAATCGTAGCGTACATTGACCTCACGTTTTCGTTTTGAAGGAAGAATTCCATGTTTTTCGCATTCACTCATGGGACCTTCATATATTGTCTTGAAGTGATCAACTGATTTAAGGTTTTGGATGTTATTTTCCAGAGCTTCAACATTTCAAAGAACACTGTCCATATCCGCGTCAAGTCGTCGGAACGAGACATTAAGTGACATTCAGGACGGATCTCAAAAGACGAATCCACCAGATGTCTAATTGGCTGTTATCGACCACAATCGTATCAAAATTCAGTTTACAGTTATTGGTCATTTGGACACTGGCATTGATATTTCCGTTTATCTTTAGGTCACTCCTATTAACTGTTATTAATCTAATCTTCTCTACTCCAATAACATCTAATTTTGCATGTGAATATTTCTTCTTAATCTTCTCAAAGAACGATTTCCTCATCAAGGAGCAGCCAGCTCCTGTATAACACAGGGTGATTGTTGGTATACCGTCGACTTCCATCTTTATCTTGGGTAATTTTTCTACCGGTCCAATCACATGAACATATGCCATGTTCGATTCGATCATTCTTCCTGACTGGACCTCTCTCATACTGGCCTTGTTCACAACTTGCCTCTCTACTAACTCAAACTCTCCAATTGTCTGAAAATGGCTTCGTTTCGCTTTATGGTACATATACGTTCGCTTGTTCCTGGTTGTCATTTTTCCCCTGGGAATCTCTGTTTCCTCCTCGTATGGGATATCCATAGTTATTCCGATTGGACCATCTTCCATCTTTGTTACGATAGCCGTTATTATTCTGGTACTCTATTCCTCCTTTCTTATAATTGGTCTTTGGTTGTCCTACTTCTGAATTTCAAGGGCTGTTGATTCGGTCACCATTACTCTTTCTTGTCCTAATATATCCTTTCCCCCAGGAACTCCAATAGGTCTTCGGTAGTGTTATTGTTGATATACATTACTAACTTCTTCAATTCATACGGAAGCATGCGTATGACTTATCTAATATGGTTTTCATCTCTAATATCAGGGTCAATACGGATCTTTTGGTAATAAAATGTGCCACCTGTAGTTAAGGCTATCTACATTTGGCCAATCGATGCTTGCTGCTTTACCGCCTTTTTATTACACTCGATGCTTTCCTTACTGGCGTACTCTTTTATAAACTTATAACAATAGTCTAGGTAGCTGTAAACTTGATTCTTGACCAGATGAAACCATCCTTCCGCAATACCTGCCAATATGTACTGGTAATCTTCTCCTGCACCTACAGTCTTAATGAGTTCATTCTTCCTGGTATTTCGTTGAACTTTCTTCGGAGACCTTGCCCCTCCATCTGGGAACATGGTTGTAGTCTTTAATTCTCACTTCTTCGGCTGTCCTCCTACCTCTCAAAGTGTTCATTAGTCTCTGCACAAAATTCGTTCTTTCTGTTCTGGGAATCATGATGATGATACTAATTTCGGACTAGCAATAGTTTTATATCTCCTCATATGTCACGGAATGAGTTTCCAGGTCATCTCCTTCCCCTATGATAGTGTTTTGCCTAGGTGTTTCCCTTCTTAGTATTTCTCTTTCTGGTTGTAATTTTCTAACCACCTCTTTCATCTGCTTTATGTCCTTTGAATTTCTCTCCTTATCCGTATCAATTACTTTTTTTATACTTTGAATATCTCTCATATTCCTTTCCGCGTCACTTTCTACCGCCGCAAGTCTGCTGTCAGCATTTTCAATATGTCTTATGAGTTTTCCATTAACAGCGTCGCTGTCTGATTTTGTTTTGTTAAAACCAGATTGACATTCTTCCCAATATTTCTTTACGTTTTCGTCGATGTCAGTCTTCATTTGGAGTTGAACTTGTTCTTGGTCTGATCTCAAATCATTAAATTTTTGGTTTAATTTATTGTCTTGTTGTTTAAATTTTTGGTCCAAACGGTCTAGGTTGCTAAACTTTTGGTCTAATTTCTGGTCTTTATTATTGAGCTTTTGGTCTACTTTCTGGTCTTAATCACATCACTGAACTTTTGGTCTAGCCCGTTGAACTTCTGTTCTTGATCATTGAACTCATGGTCTAGGCAGCTGAACTTCTTCAATAACTGCCGTAATAACAAATGGCTTGCATTCGCTTACTCCCTCTGGACATTTAAAATTTTAGTCCCATTTGTTCCTTCCTCCGTCTGTTTGATTCCCTCTCCCCTTTTTCCGCTTCCCAATTTGCCTAACGCTTTCTTTCTGGTGAGGGCAACTTTATCCTTTGCCCCTACAGTGGGCAGCCGGCCGGGTGGCCGAGCGGTCTGCGGCGGTAGGCCATCGGCTCGAAGGTCCCGGGTTCGAGTCCCGGCAGGGGCATGGGTGTGGATTTTAACACTTAACAGCTAAAGGAGAAACGTGACGGGCCGAAGTCCAAAGTTACTAGGCTGGCCCATATAAAAATAAAGTTTACCGAAGTTTTTACCTACAGTGGGCACTTCTTCGAGACTTGCATCCTTCTCTTTGTCGCTCTCCATCCTGGAATAAGGTTCGTCTCAGAGCAACGTCAAATTCCCCCCCCCCCCCCCCAAAAAAATCCACTCAGATTTCGAGCTGTTAAGCTGGGCGCCAATAATGTAAAATTATTCCTGAGTACCCGCATATTTTACCATTGCACCGGCTACAGGCATGGAATTTCTCCTGAATGGTATTGATTAATTAGTCGGAAAGGAAAATCCAAACATATACATCGAATGAACATGTATATCGAAAAACTAAATACTAGTGTATTTGTCTGTACGCCTACCTATTTGATAGAACGCGTATGTACTTTGTATGTAAGACAAGAAAGAAAACAAAAGATGATTTCAAAAGACCTTTTTTATTGTTGCGAATCCCCTATTTGAAGGAGCTTAGTGACTGTGTGGGGTGAAGCCCAATAATAAGTTAAGTTATATAGGACTACTGTACATTAGTTTAAATGTCCATTCTTTGTGGGTGTTCGTTTACCTTCGTAAACGAGCGAAATCAGAGAAAATCTCATCCAGGATGGTCGACACCGATGAACTATCTTGGGATCTACGTCCTGATTACAAGAGAAGCACAGAACTAAATGTTCTGTCTCATTGATATAATCATTACTGGCACTATTCATGCAATTTTACATATTAGCGTTGAAAATTCTGTAATATTACGGTGGTACGGCGAAAGTATGAATTTCGGTTTAATTGTACCAGTCTAAAAATTTGACAGCCCCTGGAATATCCAAAACATTTATACATTATATATATATATATATATATATATATATATATATTATTATTATTATTATTATTTTATATTACAATGAGAGTTCTATCTCATCTCGCTTTTCATAGATATTTCTCTGCCTCGTCTTGTCTCGTGAGCAACGCTATCAACAACGCTTAGTAACACAGTATTACTAAAAAAAAAAAAACAGAAATATGATTTTATATTAGTTCGGGGGTGACATAGGTGATCGGAGGATTTATACAGAGCAATGCACATCATGCAAGTTGAGAGTGACGTCACAGTTGGAACTTTGCAACGTGGAAGTTGTTGCAAAAAATGTGCACAAGAACAAGTTTACCCCAAAGAGTGCGCATTCATTAAATACAATTATGCTACGTTTTGCCTTCATGTCGCCCCGGTGTCTATGTAACAACAGGGGGTTTCATCGTACCCCCGCTGGAGCCGCCGGTGAAAATGATTCTTATATTCTCAGACGTGTAGGACGCACGTATAAAAAATATTTATTTTCTAAAACAGTGAGGCAATCAATTCTTAAAATTGGGTGATTTATCAAGGAATGATCCTCCATAGTCCACTCCCCACCTCCCCCAGAAACTCAATAGAAGTTAAGGAAAAACACAGATTTGGACATTCGTTTAATTACGTATGACAGATTGGATGCCGAATGTACAGGAATTAGATTATGCATTTTCAACACGCACTTCTTGGTCTACATAGATGCGTGTGGGTGGTGTTTTAAAATAATCACGTGACACTGATTGAACTCAATGTTTTGGTTACAAATAGAGAAATCTCATAAAGGCATTCATAAGGTAAAAATGGTTATTATTTTGAATTTAGTTTACAACTAACCGCATTCGCCCCGCTTCAACGCAGATTACAAAAAATAGGCCTAATTTAAACTAGTCGCCTGAAATAAGTCTCAACACGCACAACGAAAGATTTATGTGCTTGCATAAAGTCCTTCATTAATATTGAAAATTCCCTAATGGAATTCAAAGGACAACTTACTTGCGATTATCAAAATTTTAAAAGTCGATGTCCAAAGTTAAATACAAGTTAAAAATGGCCCTGACTGATATTTTATCATCAGACTGTATCAGCTCTAATGCATGGGATTGAACATACTTTTACTTCTATTGTTTTTACTTTATTTACTATTGTTGAATAAACAAATTAATATCTTCCTGCTATTTCTTGTGTTATTTAGATTTGAATTCGTACTTCGTATAGGGACAAATCATGGTGCAGTTACTGCCGACACAATTAATTTTATCTTACCTTTATCGCCCTTCTGCCAGTTTGCAGCACTTGTCCGTCACGAGTTTGACCCGGGACAAATACATTAAAGAAATTCCATTCCAAAGTGAGTAAGCTTGAATTATCAGGTCATACTGAGAACAAACTTTACATAAAAGGCGTTTATAAACTACTCTTGAGCGCAAAGAAAAAAATTCAACGCACAAAAAGGTTTAGAATTGACATTGAGACACAACACGACAACATGTTCTGCATACACTATTTACACTTCTTGAGCACGAAACAAAGAAGACTGCAGGGAAATGTAAACAAAAAAATATAAAGAATGCTATTTATTCTTATAGTGCACCATTATGAACATTTATATTCTCATTGTCATTACACTGAGGACAAAACATAAAGAGAATATACATATCTGATATCCTTGAATACTTGTATTCGCACTATAATGGATAATATAGAACACACAATACCGAAGCTAACAGAAAATAGTGTTCTATTATTTGCCGCTTGGCATGATGATGGACGAACAAACTACGTGTTTTATGTCATCTTTGAAGTTAGATTGCTGCTCCAGAGAGCGAAGGGAATTAAGAGAATTCCCCCAACACAGCAAATACTGAATTTACGGATTGCCCAGAGAAACCGCTGACACCTGCACCAAATTTTCCTCTAATCCTTTCGGTGATTACTTCATCTTCCAAAGAACAGTTAAGCAAAACACACGCTCGGATTTCTACAGCACGTTATTCGATTCCCGATTCTCACAAAGGGCTTCTCGAGGGATCTGTTTGCAACAAGAGTGATTACGGAAGTAATATTTCGCACCTGCTGCACAGAAATGATTACAATGCTGAACCTTCCTGCAATGAGACTTTCCACTGGCTCTTAACAAACTAAAGAGCTTCTAGGTTGTAATTATCACAGATATTGAAAAGCTGCCGAATAATAAAACTTAACATTCACAATTCCGAAATTCATCACAGTGAAACTTTTATTTATACTGTTTAACAACAAGAGCTCAAATGGTTTACAACGTAAATCCATTAAGAATGACATAACGTCAAAGAAATAATGTTTGTTATTACTAGAGGGTACATGTTAGGTAAGATGTTTATTCTTCAATATTAGATACTATATACCTTGTTTATGAAAGAGTTTATTTTGGGATGTTAGGTTTTATAGCCAATTTAGTTTTCCACGTGCTTGCCTATTTTAGTACGTAATGACTCTATTTATACTCAAATGCTTATTTAGAACTATTTCCATGCTTTTTTGTAAAATCTATAGAACCTTGGACAACTATTTTCTTTTAAACTTTAAATTAATATTTCCCAATTTAGAGAATATAATTTAAGATCCACTAGAAAAAATCACACACATATTTTGAGTTGTATTCAATGATATAAAAAAATTTTATACAAGTGCATGAATATTCTTCTATCTTGTATTCTTACTCAAGCGGAATTCGAGAAAATATTGTGTGTATGTTTTCGGATTTCTCAAAACTATTTTTCAAATCTTTGCACATTCAATTCTTATTACATTTTCAGCACTATAATCTTCAGTGTCTATTTTTGAAACTGTTAAGTGCCTATTTTCCAAGATTATAGCGTTTAAACACATACTGGTTCTACAAATCTAAAAAAAAGTCCTAATTTGGACCTGTTTATTTCAGCAGACCGTTAGGGAAAAAAATATTTGTCCGGCAAATGCTACAGGTAAAATATTATTATTTTTTGTTTTTTGTAGGCAAAAAACTTTCGTATTTTTCTATTCAGCTTTAGTACTTTCCAAGTATTGCGATAGTGATAGTGTTCTCATATTTGATAGCGTGCCCAAGAGATGTGTTGTAGGCCTATGTAAGCATCGTCCCGTTTGTTGTGTACAAATATTTTTTTACTAATTACTATTATTATTATTTTACTTTCTCGTTCTTCTTAATAATAAGTTTCCTTTCAGGTCCAATTGAGGAAACTTGTTTCCTAATTTGGAACAAATATACCACATATTTTGTTTATTTCCTAACAATATATAATTCTCTAATCAAAGTGAATAGAATATCCCAATCTCGAAATTGAATTGTATATCTAAAATAATTGAATTGAAAAGTGTGATTATGATAGAATGATAAAATATCTTGATTCTATACAATTCTTTTATCAGTATGAATATGGATTTAGACAAAGATCCTAAACTGATGTAGTGACGGAGATACAAGAAATCCTGGACAGTAATAAAGAAAACATCAAAGATTAAAGAAAAAACTTTTCTTTATAGATTAAAGAAAAAACTTTTCATACACCCAATCATGAAATGTTGCTGGCCAAATTCGAGATGATGGATTTCTCACATAAATTGGTTTAAAAGTAATTTATCCAACAAGTCTCCATATGTGTCAGTAAATGGTAAAGAAAATTATAAATGGAATATGGTGTACCTCAAAGATTTCTTTGCGGTCTTTGTTATTCTTAATATATGTAAACGAATTACAATGTTCAACTTTGAAAGGAAAAATAACATTATTCGTAGAAGATAGTGAACTAGTTTAAACCAGATTCAGTTCATCAATGTAAAGCGTATATTGTGGAAGATAATTCCACTTTATACAGTTGGTTGTCCATACGGTAAACTGTCTGTCATTAGATTAACAGAAACATATCTTCCTAATTTTTCATAAAACTTTGTCAAAGATAGTACTACCAAATAAGATAAGAACAAAACTTGGTAGTGAAAAAGTAGAAAGCACAACATATTTAGGGTTAAGAATTGATCAGCATCGTCTTGGGAACCTCATTACGATTTTAGAAAAAAAAATAGGCCAAATATTAGAAATAACGCATCACTACAAGAACGTTTTATCATTAAATATTAAAGTTTATAACGCTTTTGTACAAAGCCATCTGATACGTACAATCTGGGGCTATAGAAATAAAACAATATTAAATAGACTTAACTATATTGTTAGAGACTTTTCATGTATTTCTAATTCATTAATCATTATTAAAATTTTTAAAAAATATAGAATATTTATTTTTAAAGTTGGATATTTGATTGAACACATAACTAAGACATGGGCAAGAAAAGGCCTTATTGGCCCAATTTCGGCAACCTTCTCCTTAATACGGCATGAATTTTGGGTAGAAAATGAATGTATGTAAAGTAGATGAAAATGCAGGGTTACTGCAATACTTCTTGATGTTAGTTATGGACAATGTAATGCGGAAGTCTGGCCGAATCGAGAACATCGTATTATGAATATGTACGAAAGAGTTAAGTTAGCTAAACCCGAGAGCGTTAAGATAAAACATGCATTACAGTTTCTCAGAACAACGTATTCATTTTTATGTTAACACTTTGTTCAAATAGGATACTATAAAAATCATCAACAGAAGAAACTTTTGAAAAAGAAAATAAACGACAAATCTTCGTTTTTATCTTTTACTGCCTGACGACATAATCCACCTTTCCACCTCATCTTCAGCAAGGTTTTTGTCGCACAGACAACTTTATTTCTCACAGTCTGCGTTTCCCCTTTCCTAGTGTTACATTTATCTAAAGGTTTCCATCGATTCAACAACTACAAAAAAAAAAAAAACTCATTCACTCCCGCATTTCTCGTCTCTCGCTCAAGCTGTTGTTTTTCTCTCTTCATTTTTCTTCCTTCTCCCTTCTCCTCCACTCTTTCTCACACACACATAAACACATACTTTTAATCTCCATTTAGCTGAAAAGCTCCAACAGAAAACTCGCAGTTAACAATAAAGTAATGACAAAATGGTACCACCGGAAGTCTAATATGGCTGAAGTTATTTCGTTTCATTGTAATTAAAAAAAAAACTTTAAATTCGGTTGTTTCCTCTGATGGTATCTAAGCAATTCCTTAATGATTTATCACAACTGAAATTAAAAAAAAAAAAATCCAAACGCAATTAAGTGAATTTGTATTTAACAGGTCTTTTGTGTCAGTGACTGGTCCCAGAAGAAATGCAAAAAATATATACATATAAAACACTGTACGTATTGCTCAATTTAAAGATACATGGATCATTATAAATTAAATAAATTATATGAACGAATAAATTTTGAATGAATCAATATTGTGAGTAACTAATATGAATTGACAACAAAACATAGTTGCACGTCTTGCAATTAAGATCAAAAAACACTGAACTGCTGAACAAGACTATATTATTCGTAAAAAATTTTTAAATTACATGTAACGTTTCGACCTTCTAGCCAAGATCCTCATCAGACATACACTCTGATGAGGAT
>JAGDQP010015434.1:2077-23074 GCA_022664845.1 Lepisma saccharinum
AGAGTATACATTGCTGCTGTGACTGAACGGTGTAAAGTAACAAGAGAACTTCCACATACCATGATATACTCCATACCGTAATAAAAGCGCCATCATATTTGACAGTCGGGCGGAGGAAGTCCACATCGTATGCTTCAGATCACCGGATAAGCAGGCGTCCACTGGTGGGTAAGAGGGTAAAGGGCGACTCGTCCGCAAACATGACACGTTGTCAGTCCCCCAAGGTACAGTTTTCGTGGGCACGTCGCCTTTGAGTATTCTTGTCTGTTATTAGGGCTTGGGAATAGCAACACACGCATGGATACCCATTTTATGCAATTCCCGCCTCATTGTTTTGGATGACACTGGGGGTGTTTAGGTGCAGGTTATGTTCTGTAGTAACTTTCTCCACCGTTTCCTTCTGCGATGTCACAATCTGCTTCAAGGCCCGCTGTTCCTTTCCTGCAGCTTCGTCTTTCGACTACTATTGTGCTTCGCCGATCTTGTTTTACGGTGCACTGTGCATGCGGTCTTAACTTTCGAGACCGTACCTTGTGTTACACAGCAAAACGTTGCTATTTTGCTCACATATACTCCAGCTAGACCTGCACCAGCAATTAGACCGCTTTGAAACCCCTCCAAGCTGAACATACTGGTTACTTACCACACCTGCACAACGTCCACAGCCACATTGTCTTACTCTACTATTAGTGCACAGTTCGTCCAACCTGCAACATACAAGAGACGGCTGATTTACGTAGCGCCAAGTGTTAAGAAGCACAGTTATTATATGTCCCACTTATGACAAGTGTTTCCATTATTTTGTCAACCACTTGTAAATATCAATACAGATATGGTTTTATACACTATTTTGTCCTGTAGCTAAATCATGCATCTATCGACACTAAAAGTACCATAATATCTCCTTAAAAGTGAAAAACGTGTTTAAATTTACTTTGGTATGAAGAAACCAACAATGGTGATAAAAATATTATACATTATTAAATTAGAGCCCAGTCATCATTATAATTAGTATTCTGGCGATGGCGGAACGCTTTCCAAACACGTTTTATAACTTTTCCATTTGTATACTTGTCATCTTCGTTCATTTCTTGCATTAATGTACACCATGTTTTAAAAAAAGATAGACTCAATTTGAAATCATCTTTATCTCTATAACCCCAAGCCACCAATCAGTAAACTCTCACCATATAAACGCGCATCACATAGAGTTTCAATTGACTGCCTCTAGGTGCTTCTTTCAGCAAAACAACAGCCACTAGTTAATGTAGTGCGGAAAAATTTACCCCGCAGCTAAATACATTATCGTTCTCGAGTTTGTAAAGGTCTGGGACGGTGCAGTGGTAAGCGCTCACCTGTGGTGCGTGAGGTCCTCAGTTTCATACTAGTTCGTTTCATGTGAACTGTTGTGGACAAACACCGTATGCGTGGATTTTCTCGGGGTTCTCTCGTATCTTCATTCCACCAATTTTCTTATCATCGTCAATTCTGCCTGATCCAAAATTTTCCTAAAGGTCTTAAATAAAAAAATAATTTAATTTCAGTTAGTGAAGACTGAATTGTTAACTGTGGTGCAACGTATATCTATGTGACATTTTGGCATTAGTCTGCCACTGACAAAGAGCATTCGTCATTCGTATTGGCAATGTGAAGCACTAATATTTTAACTAAGAGGAAGAGCTGAGGCCAACCATGCATATTAGAGGAAAATGTGAGGAGAGTTCAAGAGAGTTTTCTGTCTAGTTTCCGCACCAGCTAAAACTTAGGATCTCGCATAGGACCATGTAGTGGATATTAAGGCGACGTTTACTCATTAAGTCATATCGGTTGATAAGCGCTTCGTGGAGCTGACAAAAGGCAACGTGTAAAATTTAGGGGTGCAATTCTACAGAACATGAAGGCGACAGCTTCTTACACCTTCTGAATGACGATTTGTAATGATAAAGCAAAGATTCTTCTAAGTAGAAAACAAGTCGTCATTACTTCATAATATGGCGACTAAAAACACACGAAACTGTAGAGCAGGAGTGAGATGTCTTGAAAGTAGTCCTTTTTCCATTTATAAAGGAATTTTTATGAAATATGTTTTCGAACGAGACAGCTGCGGTGAAAATCTATGTGGACATGCTGAAACACTGCCTTTTCCAGAGTTTATTGAAGATTCAGATGACTTCATACACCGTTTATACAAAAAGGCCATCTCATTGGCACTGACAGATGTGACAGTTCGTAAACGACACACTGCATCAACATTGAATAGATCACATGAGGCCTCTGGACTCTACACACTTATCCTCCAAGTTTGTGACTCTCACTTGTATGGATGCAATAAATACTTCGTTGAGTCTTCTCTGTATGACTTCGAACACAGAATCACAATGGCACACAATACGGCGAAATAGATAAATAATTTGCAAAATAAATCCACGATATGGGGCAATGAGAGTACAATACCGCCTACAAATGACCATATTGATCGTGGGGCAAGGAGCGAGCTATTTTGCCTATCAGATGAGTCGAAATTAGACGCCCTGGCGACTGAACATTCGATTGTGAGGAGACGGAACACAAACTGATGAGTCGGATCGTATTACTCACTGGTGCGCGAAGCGAATGAAATAATGAGTAAGTCCAATTCCGACTCCGACGGCGCTCCAACCAACTAGTAGTCGGGAAAGACATAGTCTGGCTTGCTGGGTATTGTGATTATCGCTTTGCCATCCCCAGGTATGTTGCATCATGTGAAATGTTGAAAAACCCATAACTAAATGAAATTGTGAGAGGTCAACATGTTTTGGTACGGAATCAAGAGATATCTGCACATATCATGTCCCTTGATAAGGGACCACGATGGCTCAGTTGGTAGAGTCGCAGCTGTGCTGCGGTGGCGAGTGCAAGTTGATAAAGCACTCTCTGTGCGCGAACGAGCCGTGTGCTGGTACTGAGTTTGATAGGAACAGGCATGGTGGTGAAACGCGTGAATACCTAACGTTTTAAGAAGCTAATCAACGACCAGTAACGTATAAAGTACATGAGTTTATGAAGTATTTCGATTCGAGGAAGAACAAATTCTTTCAATCCAGATTGACGGTTACAAAAAATGTGTCTATGTGAAATTATTATCTGCGTTATTATGTGAGCAAATATTACGTAAATACCCTGACGAAATTCTGTTTACTGATGAGTACCAGACCTTCAAAGTGAAAGTGAAATTAGCTGATAAGCCGATAACATTGGTGAAACTATCAGTGGTCCCTACTGATCTACCCTATACTGACATTTACGAAGTGTTGTCTCAATACGGTATCGTCAAATCGATAAAAGACGAATTCTTTACTGCAGGTCATAGGTACCGTGTCCATACGGGTCGCAAGTTAGTATATATAGAACTTCAACGTGCAATACCTACGTTTGTTGAAATACGTCATGAGCGCCATTTAGTGCAATACAACGCTCAAGCAAAACGTTGTTACAAATGTAATAGTACCCTACATACATATCAAGCTTGCACTCAGCGTTTAGTGAATAGTGCTCAACCTACAGACCGCGTGGCCCCGACCGACCACACAGAAGAACCCAAATTCCAATCAGTGCAATTCCCGTCAGTGGAAGAAGTAAAAAGAGGACAGTCGTGCGCAGATTCAGGTGTCACGTACTGGAAAACAAGTTGGTGAGACTATTATTCAACCAGAAGAACAAGGCGTTGTAGCTGCCCAGGAAACACATCGGTCCCAAAAAGAGCACGAAGAACACTTGGATACGGATCAGCAGCTCCACCAGGAATCCAACACCCATCCTCCTCTCCCTTCCAACCCAACCCCCTCGGAAAGTGGGGTTTGCAGTGTAACTGATGGCCCCAGTGTAAATAGTGAAAAAGGTGACACCACAGTATTGAAGATCCAGCAAAGTGCAGTATTTCTTCCACCCCCGGAGAAAGTAGTTCCACCAACAAAACAGGAGGTGCCCGAAGACCCCCTTGAACCAGGTAAGCTATATATAGCAGTGACAAGTGACTCCGACGACGGCTCTATTCAAGAAAAGAAACGTAAACGTGGGAAAAAAGATCCTCTTTAAGTGGAACCGCCGCCTCCAGTGTGAACACACCGTTTCTTCGAACAACTCGCTTTGGGGTGTATAGAAGTGGCGCCGAGCAACCCAATACGGAGAAACATAGAAGTGGGTCAATTAGTGGGGAGTAATTAGCGCCACGATGTTATCCTGGTGCTATTTCCTTTTGTTATCTGTCTTCATGACACACACTTTTACTATCGCTAGTATTTATATTGGGGGGTCGTTAAGCCCTGCCCGAATGCTAGAACTTCAGGATTATATAGTACAATTCGACATTCACGTTGTGTTTTTGCAAGAAGTAGGTCCAGATATAACGCAACTATCAGCAAGTTTGCATGTTTATGCTAATTACACGCATAACAATTTAGGAACTGCAATTCTAACTAGAGACGGTATAACCCTGAGTGACGTACAGTGTCATCTATCGGGACGGATTATTAGTGTAAGATTTCAACATTATACCTTCATTAATATATATGGTCCCTTTGGGTCTCAGCAACGTAAGGAGCGTGGCTTTTTTTATTCACTGGACCTTCCGGTCTATTTACGCATAAGCACGCCATATCTTATTCTGGGAGGTGACTTTAATTCTGTGATCTCTTAGTCGGATGCGGAATCTCATAATAACTATAGTCCTGAACTGTATCAACTAGTACAAGAGTACCCGTTACATGACGTGTGGCAGTTGTTACACCCCGACTCCTATGCACCGACTTATATACGTGTGAATTCTAGTTCCCGTATAGGTAGGTTTTATAGTAATGCCGCATGTCTCTCACATGTGAAGGAAGTCTTTCGTTACCCGGTGTGAGTGTCTGACCATTTAAGTTTGGTTATGAAAATACGGCTCCCAACGGTCCGGTCCTTCTCCAACGCGGTTGTGGCTATTTTAAAATGTCGAACTCAGTCTTGGAAGAGCAACCTTTTTGTGAACAACTTACGAAACAATGGAACTATTGGATTATCCAAATAAACAAATATCCGAACGTAGTTGATTGGTGGTACAAGTTCTGTAAACCTAAAATACAATCATTTATCAGATGGTATACCTATAATCAAAAAAGGGACCTGCGAAGTAAATATCGCTTTTATTATCGCTGTTATTTAGAAGTTCAAAAAGATGCTATCAGGAATCTCACATTATTGCCTAAGGTTAAGAAATATAAAGCGTTATTATTAACCTTTCATCGTAAAAGACATCTCGATTTTGTGCATAAAAGTAAAGTTAATTTCTTTGATCCTCAGGAACATTATTCGGTGGTCCATTTGTTGCATGAAGTTAAAAGAAGTAAAATAAAATTAATTACCAGTGTTTATGACTCACAACATGTTTTCCAAGATAGTTTCCCTGGAATACGCAAAATTTTTTGGAGGCCTTTTCTCAAGCTTCCCAACCATACGAGGACCGAGATAGTACCTTTGAAGTAGGTCAATACATTCCTTCCCAGATTTCACCGGAATGTAACAATGCTCTTCGAACACCCTACACTATTGATGAGGTGAAAACGGCGGTTTATAAAGCCAAGAAAACCGCAAGTCCGGGCATCGATGGGATTTCGCCCGGTCTATATCAGACGTATTGGCCCATAATGGGGGAAACCCTGACACAATTGGTTACTCAGTGGATGACTGTGCCGGAGTCAGTAAAGCGACCGTCTTCGGCGCTTATGGTCTTTCTCTCTAAAAAGCCTCGCCCTACAGAAGTTCGACATTACCGTCCTATCTCCTTAATGACAACGGATGTTAAAATTATTAGTCGATGTTTAATGCATAGGCTACGCCACTACGCCTCGGAACTTATAAGTCCTGAGCAATATGCAGCGGCACCAAATAAAAATATATTTAAGATATTATTAAATATACGTGACTATATTGCAGCGGTGCAAGAATATAAAATAAACACCTATTTGTTGAATTTAGATTTTGAATCTGCTGATGATAAAATTTCACATACGTATCTGTGGTCCGTATTGCAACACTATGGAGTTGATCAACGAGTCATACGACAAGTTAAATATTTATACAAAGATGCTACCACCACCTTGCTGATCAATAACCATTTATTGCCACAATTTCCCATTCAAAGAGGAATTCGTCAAGTGTGCCAAGTAGTCAATTCTTGTATGCCGTAGCTTTGTCTCCCTTGCTACATAAATTAAAGCGTGAACTTCTAGACGCTATGGGACCCTCGCATCCATTAAAAGTGTTGGCGTACGCCTATGATGTGTTCGTTTTATTACATAGTGAGCACGATAATCAAGTTATGAAACAATATGTTGAAAAGTTTGAACAAGCTTCTGGCTCAGTGCTAAATAAACACAAAACGCAACAATTAGTGGTTTATAATACGGGTGAAAGTTTACAAACAGAATTTCAAACAGTGCCGAAAATAAAAATTTTGGAAATTTGGTTCGAACCGCAATATAAGACAATGATTGCAAACAATTATACCGAACTCATAAATAAACTACAGAAGCTTAGTTATTTGTATAAATATAGATCATTAAGCTTATTGTCTCGTATAAAATATGTTAATATTTACTTATTGTCAAAAGTTTGGTATGTAGCAAATGTCTTATCAATGCCTCGTGTTAATGGAAAAAATACAATCGCTGTGTGGTTTGTTTATTTGGTCTCAGCAGGTATTCCGTGTCAGCTATGTAGAGTTGAGTCTCCCGTATGGCCTTGGGGGCTTGAACCTGATGAACGTCATCCTGTCCCCTATCCTGTCCTGAGCCTTAGATGATTAAAGGGCATAAATATAATTAAATTACAAAAGGTTGGTAGGAATTCCCCAAATTGAAGGGACTCAATCTTTAATATGTATTCTGGATTCATTAGCCAGTCTTCTAACAGAGAAGAAGGTCACCATACCCCGCATGTGCATCCCATAGCTTAGCTTGGCCGACACTCCTATATATTTATATATTTTCTACATGCAGTGTGTATAGCGTTAGGTGTTTAGAGCATATAGAGCATATCAACTTCATATATTACAACTCGCAGCGAAAATATATTGCTGACATGCTATAGCGGCTACATGTAGATATTGCTGCTTCAATACAAACAAGCAAGAGGGATAGAAGAGGACAAATATATGCGATACAACAAATAACTAATGTGTGGAATCTCCACAACACAAGCAACAGTCACTTTATTCTCTATTGGTGTGAAACACAATATTCCTCCTCCTTTCCAAGTTAAGAGATAAATAGGTGATTTCTGAAGAAAAATACCATTCTGAATGAGTTTTCCCACGGTTTTCCTCAGTCAAACAAGGCAAATGCGGGACTGTTACCTTCAACTAACTTCCTCAACAATTCCTTCTTTCATCCTTTCGCCCAAACGTGTCCCGGCCCGAGTCATAGATGTGTAAACGCCATGAGTTAAGTCAATTCCGTTCTAAAGAGAAAATTATCTAAATTGGCTACAAACATACTCAAGATAAACATGTCTATAAAATGAGCATAAGAACATCCTGACTTTTAGCAGCATCTAGTGGCCACCTTGGTAAATATTTAAGCCACTCTAGAAATATGGTAAATATCATCGGAAAAATCGATGTTTGAGGAAAACGAGTATCGTATTCGTGTTCCACGGGCGAAAATAATTCACAAAACATTGAAAGAATAAATTACAAATATTTGCTTGTTGAACAGCGTAATCATAAGCTTTTTACTTTTTGACAAATAGATCCTATTTATACTTGCAAATAGATCCAATTTATCTCCTTCATAAGGATGATTTTTGTTGTATTACTAGATCTCGAAAGAATATTGTTATCTTGCATACACTGTACTTCAACTTTCTTTATACTATATGCGTATTAAGAAAATATGAAGCGTGAAAATAACGTACTCAATAAACCTACGGTGATATAGAGGGTGCAAGACTTACTACAAATTAGCCGGCCTGGTGGCCGTGTAGTCTGCGATGATAGACCAACAGCTCGAAAGTCCCGGCAGGGGCATGGGTGTGCATTTTAATAGGCAAGGGGCGAATAGTGACGGACCGAGGACCAAAGTTAATAGACAGGCCCATATAAAAGTAAAGTTTACCAAAGTTTTTTACTTACTACATATTAAAAACAAATACTCCATTGCCTGAAATGTGTTGAATATTTTAGAGGTGATACGTACCTTTGTGTTGCATGTACTTCCTTTTCTGTGATGTAATGAAACCCGTGTAATGATGTCTGCTGAAAATATGATTTAAAGGACTGTCTTACATTCGCTGTTTTGTCAACAAAACTATCACTTCTTTCCATTTTCAATCCACTGAAATCTACGGGCGGAAGAAATAGAATTACTTTATTAACATGGAGACAGTTTTCTTCCTTAATCAGCTTTTACTTTAGAAATGAAGTATTTGGTACTTTGTATTCTTTAATTTCGTTATGAATAGAATGTTTATGAATCAAAATAAAGTAAATAATTTCAACTCACTATTAAGATATGGCACCTGAAGCAGTTAAAATTGTCAATATTCATATATATATAGGATCCTTCAACAGATGGCAATGCGTATACTCTTATAGAAAGTCTGAACATTTGATTTTATTATCTACAGTGCAGCAAGGTCTGAGCCACTAAATTGAAATAATCAAATTTGATGTTGCTAGTTACAGAGAAAATCTTCGTGCAGAAACCGTAGTTCAAAACAGAAAATTAAAGGGAAATGTGTTTGGAAATCAATATACTAAATCGAAATATTTTTTTTCTTTCTATGAATTTCAGAGAGTACTTACGGTCTTTTGTAATTTAATGCAACCTAAGAGTTTAGACGTGCCTTTGCACGTGCTACTTTGGCAAGAACAAATAAGCTCTTGAAGAAAGTTTTTCCATAATCTGATTCTTAATAAAACGTTTTTATTCTAGTAACCAATAAAATAATTGCTTTGAGTTAGTGTACGTTGTATCCTTTCTCATATGTAATTATTTGATTTATTAGCGGCGTAATAGACATACGCTCGATACAAGGAAAACAAACATACAAAAGTTTATGTGTAATCAGCTTGCATGTTTACTTCTATTCCAAGATAATTGCCTTGTCACAAGGTTATAGATGTTCTCATTCGTTATTATGTATGTGCATGAGTTAGTAAATATACTCGGACGCTATGAGCGCATGCAATTTCACAGAAAGAATATGAGTTTTATAGTTGATATAAAGATTGATTTTTCTTTTGTTCAATTATTGTTTATATTTGAAGAAGGCTAACAAACTATTTCATAAGTAACATTCTTAGAGCAAAAACGTTATTCTAGCCTTACTTCATATTTGATTTGGATTATACAATTAACTCTCGCTTATCCGAGATGATAGTGGAAAACATTGCACAAATAGTCGAGAAGTGCGAATAGTTCAGTTATAAACAAAATGTATTATTACTAACAAGGAAACAATCTCCGCTGGGACACGAAAATCAGCACGAAACTTCCACAGTCCGTTGATGATGTGCTCAAATTATGATGATCACCCGTTTTATACTATATTTCAAAATTTAGCGGAACACGACTTACTGCGCTTCAAACTTTTAGAAATGTTTTTCTGAACGCCTCAAGAGTAGGCAACGCATCATACTTATGTGTTGAAGTTATGCATTTCCCATCCACTTTTATATAAAATGTTGCGCTGAAGATAATTTAAATGTTAGATTAATGTTATTGATGAAATTAACTTGTTAATTATTTACTCTGATCTCTGCCAATTGCGAATATTATATTAATACAGGTTGACCCAAAGGAAATTTCTCATCTCGTTAATTTCGTAACCAATTCATTTGCAGGAGGAATCTTGATTAACGCCCTTTTTAATTTCAGAGGGAATGTGCCATTGTAGTCAAGTATTGAATTATATCACATTTTATTGTGGTCTAGTGGCAAAAAGTAAAATGGTTTAAATAGGACAAGTGGCACATCATGTCAATGGTCTTTAGGTTCTATTTACAAAAGCATATTATCATTTACATGTTCCTTTTAAAATTTTGCAACAAATTGCGTTTTTGAACCTCCAAATATTATAAAGTGACACTTGGTAAGTGAGGTAATATTTTACACTATTTAACGTTATGAGAACTTCAACTGCCATCGTTACCATAAAACAACACCTGAAAACATCACTGTGATAAATTTAAATGTGCTACCTCATGTTTGTGATTCAATAGCACCCAACTTCTGTGATGAATTTATTAATGCTGCGAATTTCGGATCAGCATTTGGTGTTGATAAGGGAACAACGTAAATTCGAATTACGCTGCAAAACATCGTTCCTGAAAATTTCCAGAGTTCCCACCAGTTTCACGAGACAAAGTAGAGTTGGCACCATAATTAAAGCCCTGCCCGATATCTTGCACTCAGATACGGTGTTTATCATTGGGGCTTGAATCCACTTTCCTCCCCTTCCCAACGCACAATGCTGCTCTGAAATTCAAGGTATTAATGAATTCATCACAGCGGGTGGGTGCTATTGGATCACAAAACATGAGATAGCACGTTTTAATTTATCACAGTGATGTTTTCAGGAGTTGTTTTATGGTAACGATAGCTGTTGGAGTGCTCATAACGTTAAATAGTGTAAACTATTACCTTATCTCCCAAGTGTCACTTTATAATATTTGGAAGTTCCAAACGCAATTTCTGGCAAAGTTTTTGAAAGTAACTAATAAAATATGGCCACATGCTTCTGTAAATAGAATCTAAAACCATTGACGTCATATGTCATTTAAGAAAATTTTACTTGCTACAAGACCACAATAAAATGAGATATCATGCAATACTAGACCACGATAGGACATTCTCCCTGAAATTAAAAGGGGCGTTAATCAAGATTCCTCCAATAAATTAATTGATTACAAAATTAACGGAATGGGAGTTTCCCTTGGGTCACCCTGTATTCATATAACATTCGCATTTGACAGGGATCAGATAAATTAATTAACACGACAACTTCAGTTAAATCTTTAATCTAACATTTAAATTATCTTCAGTGTAACCTTTTATATAAAAGTGAATAGGAAATGCATAACTTCAATACATATGTAAGAAGTGTTGCCTGCTCTTGAGGCGTTCAGAACAAAACTATCTAAAACTTTGAAGTCCTGTAACTCGTATTCCGCTATATTCCGAAATATAGAACTACAAGAGTGTTCATTTGAAAATATCATCAACGCACTGTGAAAGGTTCATTCTGATTATCGTGTCCCACCGCAGACAGTTTCCTTGTAAGAAATAACCCAACAGAAAGTAACCTTCCTCCAGTAACATCCTATGTAAATTGCTTGTCACAAATTAGGGAACCGACCTGAACCTGAGTTGCCTATATACCATAAATAAATAAAAACGCAAGTATATTAAAGGTTACATTATACAATAAAATGACTTGTACAATCCCTGTTTAATAGAATATTATACAATCCGTAGTATGCAATTTTCCGTGTCATAAATCATACAAAATGTTACGGTGTTTTCAACTATAAAATTTGCGTTACGACAAGCTAAGTTCAAACTGCAGTTAAAACTTCTCAAGCAGTTACAGTAATTGTATTACCGATTTACCGATGCATGTTATTCAGTATTTAAAAATAGGGAAAAAAAGCAGATTGCGGAATCAAAATATTAATAATAAAAATGAATATTCAGTCAACAATAAACCCTTAATAACATGTTGCACCGTAAGAGTCAAAATTTTATTACATTTCAGAGGCAAATGAAGAAGTCATTTCTTTACTGCGATAAAGATATGCTTCTTAACGTCACGAGCTTACAGTTCAGTGCTATTCAGGGACGAAACTTATTTGTTCAATGCTGTCATATAACGTTAAAGAGAGTGGCCAGACATCGCTCTTAATTTATTCGTAATTGAAAGTGCGTAGACAATGAGAGGCTTTAAGGGTTGGGACCTCTTCCAAAATTCCTATTTTGATGTAAAATTAGTAACGACTCAGAATTACTTATATACATTTCGTATATATACCAACCCTGGACCCCGGAAAGAAATTGATGGACGAAACTCGAAAATGAAATTCTGAATACGTGCCTCAGAACTCTCGTTTTCGGAGATGTAATTTCATTTAATACTACAAGAAATAACTAACTAACTCTATGGCTTATGGAACTCGCAAGTTCATCGCCGCAGTAACAAACGTTCGCCATTGGATTCTATCCTGGGCAGTATCAAGCCAGTTTTCATCACGAACACCTACTTCTCGAAGATCTCTTCTAATATTGTCCTCCCAACGACGTCTCGGTCTTCCCAATGGCCTCTTTCCATCGGGCCTTCCAACCAGGATTGAATATAATCTTCTTTTTTTCCCCATCCGAGCTACATGCCCTGCCCACCTTAGTCGTCTCGATTTCATTATTTTTACAACATCTGGTGAATCGTACAGTCCGTGGAGTTCTTCATTATGCAGTCTCCTCCACTAACCAGTCATCTCGTCCCGTTTTGGTCCATATATCTTTCTCAAAACCTTATTTTCAAATACACGCAATTTATGTTCATCTGCTAGGGTCGTACTCCAACTTTCGCAACCGTAAAGAATTACCGGCAGAATAACCGTTCTGTATATTTTTAATTTCAATTTCCTTGATATTATCAATAAATAGTTGCTTTAATATTATTGGGAAAGGGACTAGAACAGAGAAGATAAATCTTCAGGTACAGCCAATATTATAAGTCCTGGGAGTATGGAAATGGCAATTTTATTGCTTTCTCACCATAGACTTATGATCAAATTTACGCCTTGAGGGTAGGCCACCAATTTGACTTCAAAATGAACGATGATTTTACAACATCCAGGATACCCATTTCTTCCTCCAATCAATGTAAGAGTCAGAGAAGACTCGTTTACCATCATCTGGTTAGTATTTACATAAATAGGTGTCAATTTCATTTACTTTCGGTTGTAAGATCTTGAAACTTATAGCCATTAAGAGAAATATACGACTGTCTGCATTCCATGACATACATTTCTAAAACCTGACCAGTCAAACACAGGAAGAGAGGAACAAGATAAGAAACAAGCAAGAAAATCCAAAGCAACAGAGAGAGAGAGAGGGGGGGGGGAAGAAAAGATACAATTATAAAATAAAAACACACACATAGTCAGTCAGCAAATCAACCGCTCCCTCGATCTCTCCATTTTAGGTAGATTTCGAAGAAAATATACCTATTGAGATCGGTACGATATGAAAGTATATATATATATATATATATATATATACAGATGCTTATCAGAATAATGGAAACACCTGAACGAAAGTGCAACTTACCAGATTAATATGGTGTCGGGCCACCTTTCACCTTCAAAACAGCCTTGATGCGACGTGGGATGGAGGCATAGAGGTCGTGAATGGTTGCAAGTGGAATATTACACCATTCCTCGTGCAGGGCATCGGCCAGTTCTGTGAGAGAGGATGGAGGTGGAAATCGTCGCCGGAGTCGTGTTTCCAAGATGGACCACAGATGTTCAATTATGTTGAGATCTGGGGATTGGGCGGGCCAGGGGAGGTGTTGAACTTCACCCCGATGTTCCTCAAACCACGCTGCAACAACTCCAGCTGTGTGAATGGGTGCATTATCATCCTGGAATATGGCGTCATTGTCCGGGAACAACATCCGGACCATAGGATGCAAGTGGTCTCCTAAAATTGCGACATAATCGTTGGCAGTGATGCGTCCGCGAAGTGTGACCACAGGACCCAATGAAAACCATGATATTGCGGCCCACAGCATCACCGTGCCGCCGCCATGTTTCACAGTTGGGCGGAGACACTGCAGATCATACGCTTCTTTGGGCGTTCTCCACACATAAACACGGCCCGTGGTTTGGAATAGGGTGAATGGTGACTCATCCCACCATACCACACGTTTCCAGTCGTCAACGGTCCAAGTTGCATGGTCGCGGCACCATTTGCGGCGTGCTAAAGCGTTCTGGTCCCTGATGAGAGGTCTGGCCCGTGCAACACGACCCCGTAAGTTCATGTCATGTAATTCGCGGCGGACTGTGATTGTCGAAACAGGTTGGGGGATGTGCTGATTGAGTTCCTCCGTCACTTGCGCCGCAGTGGCACGACGGTTCCGCGTGACAATGCGCTTTAATACCCGGCGTGCCCTGTCACTGATGCTTTTCTTCCGCCCACTGTTCCGCTTCCCCGATGTGGTTTTCCCGTGTGTTGTGTAGGCCGTCATCACCTTCGACACTGTCCCTGGCGACACACCTAACACACTAGCCACTGCCGTCACACTCATTCTACATAACCGCGCACCAACAATTTGCCCTCTTTGAAACTCTGAGAGGTCTCCCATTTTACACTACCTCCGTCTGCTGCAGCCACTGCACACTCCTGTTCCACGACGCCTGACGTAGTATGGAGACCGACCTAACACACCACCACCAGCAGTCCGGCGCTGCGGTCGCCACGGCACCACTACCAACCCATACATCTGACGTGTTGCCAACTACAGGTGTTTCCATTATTCTGATAAGCATCTGTATATATATATATATATATATATATATATATATATATATATATATATAACACTCTAGCGGCCACAATTTTGAAGATATTTGAACCAAATTTTTATATGTTGTTTCTAGGCTTAATAGCTCGGTTAAGTTCGTTAATGAGCAAAATCGGTCGCCATCTTGGATCCAAAATGGCCGCCGAACCCATTGTTGTATAGAATACACAGCTTAAACCGCTGGGGCTATCGAAATCAAATTTGGCATAAAGGTACAACATCACTTTTTGATTATTAAAATGTTACCTAATGAGTTTAAAGACGCCATCTTGGATCAAAAATGGCTTACCTAAAAATCCATTTTCCACACCGTTTGAGCTAGAGATACGAAATTTGGCATAAAGGTGCATTATGACGAGTAGCTTAGGGAAATATCACAACATTTGGGAAAAGTCGCCATCTTGGATCCAAAATGACCGCCCAAAATCCCATTTTGTACACCGTTTGAGCTGGATAAATGAAATTTTACTTGAAGTTGTACTATCACAAATAGGTCACGACAAAATAAGAAAACTTTCAAAAAGTCGTCAACTTTGATCCAAAATGGCCGTACCAAAAACCCAATTTCCAAATCATTGAAGGCAGAGAAACGAAATTTTCAATGAAGGTGTATGACCAAGAGTAGGTTAATGGGGTATTGTGGGCGCAGCCAACCGTGGGAGGGTGAAGAAGGTGCTGGTGTAGTGCTGCAGGGAGATTTTGGTTAAGATAAAGGAGGCGCATCCTCTCAAAAGCACTGAAGTTGGGGGGCGAGCCCCGGCTCCCAGCGAAACTTCGAAATCTACCTCAGCCTGTAGGCCTACCAAAAGTGATTTTTTTAAAAATAAATCCATTAATTTTGTCTGCATAAGAGAGAGAGAGAGAGAGAAAATGAGATATGAAGGAAAATGTACATAATAAGATTCCTTCTCACTACACCTAGAGAACGAATGAAATAAATAAATAGTCGTAATGTATAAAAAGTTACCCTTCTCACCAAACTTTCACATTTCATCCTTTCCCCTTCGCATCACATCATTCTCTTTCCTTACCACACTCTTCTTCAGGTTATGAAATTCATATTTCAAACATTATAAATTTAAGAGTTGTGAAGTTGAACCAGGAACATTTCACACAGTAGACGCAAACACTACCATTACGCTATCTATGGCATCCTGTATTTTCCAATAAATATTAAATGTATTTTCATATATTTCTTATGTTTCACATCGAACGCCCCCTCGACTTCAATCTTCGCCAGTATATTGTATACAGCTGTCTTATCGGCAAACTATATCGTCATTACAAGATACAAGGTTCTACTCGTGCTAAATCAAAAGGAAGATATTTAAATTTTAAATATTTATGATCTTCCATCGAAAATCCTAGGCATGAAATTGTCCAGGTGGATCAAGCGTTAAAGCAACTGGCTAATTAGTGAAAGGTTGCAGGTTCGAGGCTCGTTGTATGTATGATTTTTATCAATCTTTATCTTACCAATACTTGTATTTCATGCAATGGTGTTTTGCTGAAATCCTTACACCTTTTTTCTTCGAAAAAATGTGTCAACGAAATTTGGCTAATATAAAAAATCATTTCGCATATATACGTTTGTAGATATTGATATGTATGTGATATATACCACAAAAATTACATATGGAGGAATATATTAAATGTTTTAATACAAATCGCAAGCAAAAAAAAAACTAGGTAAGAAAAGCAAGATACATATTTCTACAACTCGAACAACAAATGCATGACCACGGTGTTCTGAGAAAATTCTTTGGATAACAAACTTCGTTGAAATTTATGAAGATGTCTCTTTCCTTGTAAAGTTTCGAAGCTTATCAAGCATGTAGAATTATATTAGGAAAGTACGGAGATTAGAATTGGTGCTGAGCTATGGGTTTTAAATGGTATCTTGGTGGAAGTGCATTACGGAACAGCTTTTCTTTATTCTCAATACCGCAGCCGCACTCAACTACTTTCGTGAATTCTTTCAAGTATGGATACTTTTATAGATTGTAAAGAAAGATGATTAGAAACTTTCAGAGGTAAATCCTGATATCTAAGCAAGAATAAAAGTTCACATAAACATGGGTCGGATTCCGCTTGATAAGCTTCCGTTTCCGAGATACAGGGTTTACAACTTGAGCCCCAAATTGACTACTTGTAATGGAAAATACAATGGATATTTCGCCATAATCACTCTTAATCTATACACTAAAATAAAATATAGTTTTCGGAAGTTGATTTTCAATAGCGCAGTGAATATTAGGAGTTAATAAATTATACCATTGAATGGTCAGTGTCCATGTTTGGAAAAAAAGCTTGTTTAAAAAAAAATGTTTGAAACGTGTTTTTTTATTTGTTGTTGTTGTTGTTTTAAACCCGTTTTGTAAACTGCAAAAACAGTGTTTAACACATTTAAGACGTTTAAAACATTTGAAACATCTTCATAACAATAAAATAATTATAGGGGTTACGATATGTACTCCATCTGCAGTAGCCTCTATAACGTTTCAGTCGCGCTGCCGGTCTATTCATAAGCATTTAATAGAAATTGTAGTTTCTATTTTATTAAATTTGATGAGATTTGCTATTTATTAAAATTCAATGACAAAGATGTTTATTAAAAATAAAGGTAAAAAGGTGTGCAATGCGCACGTGCTGTGAACGACGCATGTGGGCTGTGGATGTAGCGACCCACATATTCTTGATCGACTGCATGAAGTGAGGTAGGGTGGTCAGTCCCACCACGCTCGCCTGCCTTTACCTCCCAAAGTGCCCAGGAATACCTTGGGCACTGTGATACTCAATTTGATAGGAGGCTGAGTATATCTAATAGCTATGGGAACAATGAAGGAAAATTCTCCAGTGTCCTGACCGGGATTTAATAAACTTGGTAAACTTGATTTTTATATGGACCAATCTAATAACCGTGCACTTCAGCCCGTCACGATTCGCCTTTAACTGTTAAAATCCACACCCATACTCCTGCCGGGAGTCGAACCCGGGACCTTTGAGCCGATGGCCTACCGCCGCAGATCGCTCTGCTACCCGGCCGGCAGCCGGGATATGAATTACATTTCTTGCAATGTTATCTCGTTCGAGCAACAAAATTTGCCATTTCCATTTTTCACAATTTACATTTGTCTTTTACGGTTATTTACGGTTTAATAAAGTGTGTCCAGATTAAATCATTTTTCCTTCCCGTGCAACTCACTGGTAATGACTCTATAAACGAACAGCAAAGAAACAGAGTACATAGTGTTGTAAAAAAAAGTTTACTTTCTGTCAAGATTTTTGAAAGTTTTTTGAGTTAATTTTCATGTCTTTTTTTTATTTTCGTTTTTTACGATGCAAATATTTAATGCTTTGCGCTGCAGATAATCAACGTAATCAGCAGAACTGGATTTAAGCTTTCACACATTCATCCCAATTTACTATTGCTTTGTTTTCCTGCAGCCTTACGATGCAAATGATGGGTATATTTATGCATTCATTGCCACATTGCTATAAGTGCCACATTGCCACATTGGATAAGGCAATTAATCACCCCCACGAAGGCATCCCTTACGGATGACCCTGGGTACGACCCGGACCCAAAAATAACCCACATTGCTCCAGCACACGAAAATACGAATATTGATCACATACAGCACATCCAAGACTCATAGCAGGCTTGGATGCGAGATGTCGATCATAGACATCGTTAACTCACAAAACTGGTAGTCACTATGGTACACCATTTCGCTTTACACATCACACTCACACTACGAGAACGAACGAACACCTTTAACTGACAGTAAATAATTCATCGGTGTTCATTCATATGAGAATGTATTTTGGGTCCCGAATATTTTACCTGTCTGCACTTGTGAATAATAATATAAGAATAATGTGAATATTAATCATTGTTATATTTTGGACAACCGCAGCGCTTACTTGGATGTACTTCACGTTTTAGTTCAGAACTGAACAGCAAACCTTGTAGTGTTATTCACCTGCAAGCATGTTGTCTTTTTGCAACCATACTCACCAGCAACTTCAGATATGTTGTCAACATTACACACGCGAGCAGACCATCAGAGAAAAACTTACAATTGTCACGCGTCTTTAAAAGCCAACAACCTTGTTTTCTCAATAGGCAACGGCCGACCTATTATGACATCACAAAATCCCCACTCTGTCCGCGGGTGTTGCGTTCTCTGTTCCTTCAGTGTTAGCTTAAATCGGGATTTTACTATAAAATAAAAAAGTCATTTTTAAACATTAATTTATATTTTAATTCAAAGTTTGACATTTTTTTCTTTCCTCATTCATATTTTTGATTGCACATTCCTTTCTCCGGATGCTCTGCTCGAATCACTTTCTTTAATCCCAACATTTAACTAGACAATTTTACTAGGTTAGTTCCTTTAACATTAGGAATTTTTGTTGAAGTGTTTTAACCTTTAACATTTCACAGTTTTAAAGGATATACCTTCCCAACTCCAGCTTTACAGTAACATTTCGGATCTATAGAAACAGATTGATATCTTTTGGATTTCAATCCAGTCATTCAGTTTTATTTTGTTTTCTACTACGAATGCCGTTCCTCAAGAGGATACAGCGTGAAAGGCCATTCTCAGTTACGGCCATTCCCATACATGTGCGGGAACTTACCTTCAGCAACGGTTACCCCGCCAGTATCTCTTCTAGTACAACAACAACTTCAATTAATATCCCATCGTTCTCCCAGTTAAAATAGTTTCAATTTTTTTAAATGTATAGTTAAGTGCAAAGTCAATCTAGTGTGTGAGAAGGTCAATGAATGCCCTACACGTCTTAAGTATCTTCGTTTGAAAAGTGTTAAGCAGATATAAATTTCTGATGTCATGCAGTGATTGCCGATTTCCTATGGACTCCCTTCCAACGACATAGCCTTCGTTTCAGTTTGTGTATTCTTTCTTATATGGACACCAACCATAGTGCAACATAGGCTTGGCCTACCCTTATGAACCAGTGATCAATTCCACAAGGACACTCAACGTAGTGCCTTCGTATTCCAGTGTCACCCACTCACCCATACAAGTACACTTCAACATGGACGCCACATTGCGCCGAAACACCCACATGTGCCACTTTCTCCAGGACAGTGTCCTCAGCAGTGCAGCTACCAATCTTCAGTGTCCCCTAATAAAAACGCACCGGTGCTTGTGTTCTCGTTTCCCCAAACGGAAACTTCACCAAGGACGCCCACCAGTGACTTGATCACTATATCCCCCGTATATTCCAATATATCGCATTTATCCACTTTTTTCTTCTATATTATATGCAAGATGTTAGTGTTTTTTTTTTTTTAATTTCATTCTCCGTCTTATGAATTTCAGCGTTTGTATATAGTCATCATATATCCTACATTTGAGTGTTAGTGCTTCATATCGTTTCTGGACTACAATGGTGATTCCAGGAAACTTCAAGGCATGGAGCTCAGGCCCTGAACGAAAGGAACTTTATAGATTTTATTGCCAATAAGGATCAATATATATACATTGAATTTAATGTGTTTTAGGCCATATGTTGATTTATTTTGTTGTACATATTTGTACATATTTTCTGTATTTCGTTCTAGGACTTATCTATCCGGCTCATGAGATATTGCATTATCTGAAAAGCTATCGAATGAATTTGGAGCGATCAGAGTTATAAATAGAACAGCTAAAGTTATAAAAATATTTAAAATAAATCAAATTTAAAAATAAGCCCTTTATACAGATACAAAGATACGAAAATGCAAGGTGCTTTATTCAAAAAGATGATTTATTTAAAAAAGAATCATCATCTTAGAGATACATGAACATTGCAGCGAGCTAAGAGAATAGATGTTACTCATGTGAGAAGCAAACCTGTCCATCCTTACAAGAACATAGAGCAATGAGAACATACCACACTTATATCCAAGAATAAATACATCACACATTACTCATAGCTAAGAATTTTATGACAGTCACAAGGACACAAGAAATTAAACAGAAATGCCATCACAAGAGAACTTACTCCTTTCCCTTCCAAATACCAGAGTAGTGATATAATTCCAAGACAATCTTTAAATTAAGTCCCAACTGAAAATTACTCATTCCTTTCTCCCGGGATCCAAGGAAAGACCTCCTTACACGACCCATAGGTCACCTTCCAGAAATGACATAAAATGTGACGTCAATTACTAAAATCATGAGATTACCACGTTTAAGAGAAGAAGAAATTCCGTGTATGACAACATCTCTTTTCGGACCCCACGAGAACGAAAAGAAATGGAGGAAAAAACAATATTATAAAAAGACAATTAACATTGATACCGCATACTAGTTATAGCTCCGACTTCGAACTATGGTCTAGTGGCAAAAAGTAAAATGGTTTAAATAGGACAAGTGGCAC
>JAGDQP010015434.1:28074-42756 GCA_022664845.1 Lepisma saccharinum
TTGTTTATAAGGAACTACAATTGTTCGGACAGATGATTGATTATAGTTTTTAATTGTGTTTTATTTCTTTGGCATTTTTTCCTTTTACATTGTGTTAATATAATTGTATAAATCATAGGTTTCATTTCCTTTTTAATATATTTTACAATTGCCTTGTGGGCTACATATTATTCCTTTAAGTTGTTTTGAAATGATACCCTAAATAAATTCTTACAATTATTAGCGGTAGTAGAAACTGATGCTTCTGTAATAGTAGTACATAGTACCTTAAATATTAATAAAGAATTAAGCGTTACCGAATATACAACTTATGTTCGATGGGGTAATAATAGTCAATATTTATTTTAAATAGATTATGATATAGCCCTTGTTTATAATTAATACATTCTAATACATATGCTGTACATTATACTGAATCTGTATCTGATGTTCTCTTTTAAGAAGCAAACACTTTAAGTTTAGTCATACTTATAATAAAGTAACTAGAAAACATGGACAAAGTAACATTAACATATACATGTTTATTTGTCACTGCACAATATAAACTATTTACAAGACAACGATATATAACATCTAAAAAATGACTCAGCAACGGATATACAAACATTTATAATAAGCATACTCTTTTCATTAATAGTGTAATTCGTAAATGGAACTGTGCACTATTTTTTACACGTCTAGAGAAACTTCAAAAATATATGAATAAACGTTAATAACCATGCAATACTATTCAGTGTATATAGAAACATGATATAATTACAAAAATCGTACACATCAACAAGGTTAACTATTTACATCTCTTATATTCTAAATTTCTTTTTCATATTGACTATTTCAACTAAGACGATTGCTTGACCATTTCATGGGCAAGTATAAAGAACTATTGTTATATACTACTTAGTTCTACTATATAATACTGTACATATTCCTTGGAGTGTTAATACGCCGATTTATGTGCCTCTCTCATATTTATTCTATTTTACAGCTGATAAAGTGGTGATGTTTGTTGTAATGGAATAGGATAGAAGTGTGAAACGATAAGTGGTTCATTGTAAATGTATATCATCTGCAATGTTCCTGCCGTTTTTACATGGATGGCTCTTGAACTTTGGTAAACTTTATTTTTATATGGTCCAATCTAGAAATGGTCCTTGAAGTAAGGGCCATCACCATTGATTCACTGATCGTTTCGCACTTTTGATTATCGGGTCACTACAAAAAGCACTAAAAGTTTAAGAAAATTGATTGAGCAACAGAACTTCATTACAAAACTTGTCACATATTATACAAGCAGTTTACAAGCACAATTAATCCTTCGCATTTATGTTTCAAACTTTCCAAAGAACTCTTCAACATATTTGCGTATACTATAAAGATACACTCGCTCCCCTACCTCTGGGTTCTAATATTTCTTTTAAAGTATTTCTTCTCACAATAGTTTTAGAACTCAGGACCTTACGAATAGTAGTCTTTCACTGCAGGCTCATCTACCTCTCTTGAGTTACCAAGTGTATTTTGTCTCATTCTTGCTCAGAAGAATTATTATATTGTAGACTCCGAATTATAAAGGTGCAGGTAAGTCGTCCTACTTGCAGATCTACGCATTATTAATAGAACATAACTATTAAAAGATACACAATTTCAGCAGAAATACTGTATGTAATTTGTTTAAGTTTTAATAATTTGTTGGATACAAAAACAAATATTGGGATATTTGCATTTAATCACAAAATAACTGATCTTCAATAACTCCGCTTTCAGATAGATTTGACTTAGACAATGATTATAGTCACTATAAATATTTTGAAGAAAATTGCTGAAATGGCTCAATGATCTTTGTTTGATGGCTGTCTCACAAATCTCACTCCGTTCTTTGATGCGTAAAATTCTTAAAAGTAATTTTGTTTTTAAGCAAATATAATCATTGCAACACAAGTGTCCAAATTCTTTCCTTGGTGGAAATTTTGACGTGTTAAACTAAATTCAGTGCTTTGGAGTTAGCGTTCATAAATTCGTATTTGGCTCATAATCCTCTCCTAAATTAAGTATACAACGAAAATTTTAATTAAACTAAATTTTTCCATTGCTTTCTCAATTCTCTTCAATTATTCAAACAAATAAATCTATCTCACTTTCCTTACCAGTTCGTAAGTCTATGAACAGGATCCTAATTACATATGTTAACGCACTGTACATAAATTGAATCTTAAAATAAAACTCGAGAATGGTTCTTTTTTTGAAGCAGTTAACAGTGTCTGACCACTTGTTATGTTATGGTCGTATTTAAGATTTAAATTGTAGATCGTAACAGTTTTAAGAGAGTAAAACACGAAGGAAATGCAATAAGTTAGAGAGTGAACGAGATTTGTGCTTGACCAGAGTGGATTCAGGGATGATGCCCATCGGAGCAAGATGCCTACAGTAGTGTAATACCATAATTATGATCCTAGGTGGAAAACTTGTATGGTGTAAAAGATCTACTCAGCGTGCTTTCTAAAGGGCTGTAGTGAATGTAGTGGAGACAAAGCAATTCATTTAAGAAATAAAAATATTTTTTAGTCTAAAAATATTTTTTCTAATCAGTAAATAGTTTACGATCCGGCAAAATTCCATAACAGAAGAAAATGCACTTAAATAGAGTAGTTTCGACTGTAAAGTACTTGCTTAGACCTTATGACAAAGAAGCCATGTGTGTGGCGGGAAACATATGAAAAGGCGTCTTACCCAGAAGATTGGGATAGATGCCCATGACCTAAATGAATTGCATCAGATAAGACTGTTTTCATTGTTTTCTGGTTAGACACTCATTTCTTTGCAGTTCTCTTCTTGAATAGAATGGAGTCACACAAAGACATTTGTAATTTGTAGTCTCCTTACGTATTCACTAGAAATTAAATGTTAGTTATGACCTTCAGGTAACTATAGCTCAGACCGGAATATGGATGGGGTGACGATATGGGAAAGAAGTCGGCAAGGCTCTAGTTTCGAAGGTACCATCCCACCGTTAACCTCGTGTGACTAAGGATAACAATGGATAAACTTGTTTCAAGAAGGCATCCGCGGGAATCGAGCCCAAGACCTATTGAACACAAATTCAACTCTCTATTAAAGTAGCTAGGGCTACTTGACACATGTTTGATAGAATGTATGCTACACGTTACTGCAATATATTGGTGTATGTTCCATTATCACATAAAGGAGAGAAATCTGCGCTTTCAAGCAAATGTCAAGGTGGACGTTGTAAAAATATTTTCTGAATTAGTACCAATATGTATCGTCAATGTATTGTAGTCGTATTATAGATAATGTAGACATGAAGTTTCACATTTTAATATTGCTATTACTGTCATCCATCTTAATTATAATGTATTATGGCATCTTTCCCCAAATTAATGGGCATGTAAGATGCCTACTTTGATGTATTGGGTAAGACGCTTACTTTGATAAGTCAGTTTAAGGGTTCCCCTATTCGTTATGCATGCATTTAGCTTGATGTACGTCCGCCAGTATAAGTATGAATATTCAATATATATTTGTGCAAACTTTTGATGATCTGTTTATTTTAATTACTCCACAATGGCTCCTAGTCAAAATGTGTGGTATCTTCTCTCAATCCACTATGAATGTTCAAATCTTGTTACATAACTGCCTTAGTTAACTGCAATCAACACAGTATCAAAGTGAGTGTTATATTTGTCCATCAAGGTTGTGAAAGTATGCTGTGGAGCGTGTAAACTATAAAATATATCTAGACCTGCTAGATTTGAGTTTTTCATTTAAATAGAATTTATTTACACAACTGAATATTATATTATATTAGTGTGCTGGGTAATGATGAAATACCTAGTGCATTAAATAGTCATTTTGTAAATATTGGAAAGGAACTTGCTTCTAAAATACCACAAGGGTTAAATATACAATATGGATCTAATAACAGTTTATCCCAGAATATATCATTCTTTTTTTACACCAGTTACTCCACAAGAAATTATTCAAGTTATTGGTACCTTGAAAAAAAGAGGAATAAAACAAGGGATGGATTGCATAATGAATTATTAATCAAGTGTAAACACGTTATTCGTTAAAGTTTATGTAATATTATTAATTCTTCCTTTTCTATGGGGTCATTTCAGCAATTGTATAAGATAGCTAAGGTGATACCAATTTATTTAGAATTTACAAACTAAATCTTAACAATTATAGACTAATTTCTATAACAAGTTCTATAGCAAAATTAATGGGAAAATGTGTACATGATAGAATGTTAAAATACCTTAATTCTATTAATTATTTTTATGAATATCAACATGGTTTTAGGAAAAAATCAGGGACTGTAAATGCAGTAACTGATATAATAGTAGAAATAAGGAAACTTTGGATAACAAAAAATTAGCAACTGGACTTTCAATTGATTTGAAAATAGCATTTGATACTATTAATCATGTAACTTTGTTTTTTAAAAAATAGAGAATATAGAATGAAGAGCGATATCTCTCGATTGGTTCAGAAGCTATATATCGAATAGGCTTCGGTATGTATTAGCAAATGGCAAGGAAAGTGGTGATTTAAAAATTGACTATGGAGTACCTCAGGAATCTGTTTTGGTTCCCTTGCTATTTTTAGTGTACGTGAATGATATACACCTCTTACAGTTAAGAGGATGATTTTGCTATATTTTATAATGTAGATTCAATTGAGTAATTGAAGGCAAAGATGGAGGAAGATATATCCATCTTATTTAATTGGTTGTGTGTTAAGTCTTTGTCGTTAAATTCTGAAAAGTCAAACTTTATAATATTCCATAAACCTTTAGGAAAGATAGAACTTTCAGATAAAATTGAATCACGAAATATAATAATGAAAAGAGCTGAATGTACAAAGTATCTGGGATTGAAAATAGATCAAGATCTATCTTGGGAACCTCATATTTATGATTTTTAAAAAAGATAGCTTCTATAGTTGGAATATTAAATCGTTTTAAAAATGTTTTCTCCATAAATCTTAAAAATCTTGTGTATAATGCGTATATACAAAGTAATGTGTTATATGTATGTACAATTTGGGGTCATACAAATAAAACTAAATTACAAAAACTTGTAATGCTCCAAAAGAAAGCGATACGAGTAATGAATGGTTATTCTCTCTATACTATTGAAATAAGGAATTGTTTTGTGAGACAAATATTGTTCCGTTTCAAATGCTGTTAAAGGTTTTTTTTCTGTATCTATGTTCATAAAGCAATATCTGGACTTAGTCATAGCAATCTTTATTAGTAATGAGAAAACAAGTGCATACATAAAATAGAAGACAGATGAACCAAATAAGCATTAATACTAATAATACAACAATTTATGGTATAAATGGAGTTAAGTATAATCTAATTCAAACTTATAACAATTTACTGAACCACATAAAGAATATAAGATCAGAAATTAGATTTTAAAAAATGGTAAAGATTTTTTTCTGGAACAGGTATAGCTTAACTAACTTCCTTGACATTCTAGTGAACAATTTAATATATTGTACAAAGTTTATGTAAATTTTAGGTCTTTTCTTTAACAATACGTATATTGCCCCTTAGTGTGAGGTAGTGCTTGTTGGGGTTGATTTTATATTAAATTTTATTGTAATAGTATGTAAAGAAAAAGAATTATGTGAATAAATAAGAGAATATTAAAACAATGTATTACCAGATTAAAATAGTTTTAAAGAAAATACAATTAGATAACAGTGAGCAATTTTATTGAATTGCATTTATTTACTACCTTTAGGTATTCTACCGTTGGGTAATTCGATGATCACTTACAAAAGATATAGAATTACTATTTTTTCTGTGAATCAGAATTAGTATTTTGGACATATTGCTTGTTTGCAGTTTTCACGAAGAACATGAGAAACTAATTTTATATTTTTAGTATATGTTTAAGGGATTCTATATTTTACGGATAAAGAAAATGTAGTGATATAAAATAAATATTTTAAATAATATAGTTTTCTTTCGTAAATAACTGTTCTCTTATTGAATTAACGAAAGGCTTTAGAGGATATTTTTAATAATAATTTAGCTTTGCCATTGTACAGGTTCTAAAAGAATTGTATAACTGTGACTTCATTCCTATTTTATCAATCGACCGCAATTACTATGATAAGTAACGGGTAAAACAATGAACGGATGGCATCACGTACGTTGCCAAACTCCACCTTACCAGTTAAGGGTTAATAAGCAAAATAACTTTCATTAGTTGCTCTGCAACAAACAAATTCTGTGAATCAACCTGTAAGTAAATCACGAACATTAGCTTCAAATACATTTGATAATTATGTCTGCTTTATGTCTAATAGTTCTGCAAAGCGTTGTTGGAAAGATAACATGATATATGAAGGAAAAGGGTAGTTAATTATTACATCTCCATTTCAAATTTGAGATTATCACATTTGGAAATTGCACGTAATGTATAAACATATATATTCATATTCCATGTAGGGAAAAGCAATTCCGTGAAAAGTACATTTGAACGTACATAGGAACGAAATCATCTTGGGCCAACTCATCGAGGTAGTTTCATCATCACAATGCAGGCTACGTTGCCGTTGTCCCTAATTACCTGGTCCTAAGCCCAGTACTTTATCTAATTCTATCCAGTTTATTAGATAATACATGCAATGATGGCTGCAATAAGCATTAACGATGTCCATTTATTCCTTCATTCTTATTCATGGTTGAAAAACTATATATCGACACATCTGCTCAGAAGCAAGAAACACGTTTCAACCAGTAAGTGATAAACACTGTTGTTGTTTACTTTTATGTTTGTTGTTATATTTTCGTGCAACCTACTTTATAACTTAGCAATGGTACAGTTTTCAAATTATTTTAATATATTCAACTAATTCATAATTATTAACTAAACAATGAGCTTCAATTCGTTTCTTCTTCATCCATGTATTTTGGCATAATTTACTTGCGCACTAAACGGCATTGAATAGAGTGAAATGTTTATGATAAAATATCATGTTATCTGTAGTACACGTTTCCAAGAATACTATCAACAAAATTAGGATAAATATTTGGTACCAGATATCTGAACACATTCTTTTGCAAAAAAGTGAGTAAGTCATAAATAATACATTATGGTATAAATTGTGACAAAACGGTTTCTTCAAAATTCACACGCCGAGCTATAGCAGGCAATGCCTTTGAAGTAGGTCTAGCGTGGACAGATTCAGTTTCTTTGTTTCTGTTTCTGCATAGAAGTCTTGAGGTCATTCCAAGAATGACGTAGTAGATGGCTTCCATTCCACTGATGAGGCTGCATCCAAGGAAGAGGCCAGCGATTCCTCCAATATAAACTGAAAAGGATAGAAAATTAAATGTTTTCGTTTGACACATTTTAGAATATTTGGATGTTCGAATCGTTGTTGAAATATGTTCTACGCCTAAATAGCCTTTTGAGTGTCGCACATATAATTTGTACTAACCACGTGGCTTGGTTTGCGGAATGGACTCAGATTCAACGCGAATACTCAGCTGAACAGGGATTCTCCAAGCACTTTATTTTTCCCAAAGGCCTTGTAAAATAATCATCTTCTTTAAATATTTTCTTTACACAAAATCTTGTGTAGTTTTCAGTTTTCTTTCTATCCTAAAATAATTTTCTTATGAAGTTTCAACTTGAGAAATATATTTAATACTAGGAGCTAGGGTACCCCCACCTTCTATGGAGCTCCCCACCCAGGACTAAATAAAACTAGTATTTTCAGAAGCTTCAAACTTCCCTGATTCACATTAGAAACATTAACACAAGAAAAAGTGTTTCGAAGGGTCAAAATCCAATATTTGGGCCAGCCGCAACATACAATTTTTAAAAACCATGGCTGTGTTACTTAATTTGTTTTAGAGAAAAAACTAACAACAATAAAATTATGAAACAAACCTTGTTTTATTTGGAAATAACAGACAATTAGCGAATAATATTGTTATGCGTATCTACGTTTAAAAGAAGAAGAAGACAAAATCTAAGAAATTTCAATTTTTTCGCTATTTTGCTTTTAATATTTACGTTTTTTATGGTGTAGTTTGCTTGAAACTCACAATATCAAAAACAATTTTTAAATAAAAATTTTGCCTGTTTCATAATCTTTAAAATGATGTACATATCAATATTGCTTAGCAATTACTGTGTTAAGTAATGAGGTAACAATGAGGCGTGCCAGCGCGCGAACAATGTTTTATGTTCTGTGCGCCCTATCCCCATTAGGTTGTTATGAGCTGTCAACGATTATGACAATTTTCCTTACTATGTAGCGGCAAGTAAAATAGGCAATGAATTGGTAGTGTATTTTGGCGACCCTTGCATGTGATATATCACGTTCCCAGCTTGCAACAAGTTTGAGTCACTTCAAAATTGCTATGTGGGTAGTGAAAAAGGTAGAAAAAGGAATTCAACTGTAAACTATTTTCTGTGCTCAGCAAGAGCAAATAGAATCTCATAGAAGGTTAGTCATAATTTTGTTAGTTGGAAATTAAATTTAGTGTGTAATTTGTTTTCTTATATAACTTACCTTTGAAGATGTGGTATTTTCAATTGAATGTTGTAGATTTATTATTTTCTGTCAAAGCTTAGTAATCGGTTATCATTTTGAAGAAAATTTACGAAGTGGAATTTATGCATTAAACTTAACAATTTACTTATTTATTGGAAATGCAATTAAAGAGGAACGGTTGGTTTTGATTTAATGTGTAATCGTAGTGGGAAATATCGTGAAAGAAAAACTGTAATAGTGAAAAGAGAATTACGAACGTTTACTATTCGGGTTCACAACGCGTGCAGGCAAAACTTTAAATATGTACTAGTGTCAAAGCTGATCATACATCAATGCAGGACGATAACATATCTCATTGTTCAACATCAACTTGTTTAAGGACCTCAGAAGGAACGTTTGATTTAAAAAGTAACTGCTTCATTTGTGGAAAAGAATTCCGTGTTCGGCCCATCAGTGCACAGGAAATGTTTTCATATGGTTGTGACTTTAGAAATAAGGGAAAACCTTATCAAGAAATTTGACTTACGAAATCATACATAAGTGGGGTGAAAGGGTAAGGGCCAGGTTTCTTGTTCTGAGTAATCTTGTGGTACAAGAAGTACAGTACCATGGAAAGTGTTCCAAAGATATGTCAAGAACTAAACCAATTAGGGAACTAGTGGGTCGACCAAATAGAAACTACGGAAGTTATTTTCTATGTTATGTGAGTACGTACAAAACGATGACGAATGCCAGCCAGTACATTCTGAATGAATTAAAAGATATTATGAAACATGTAACTGATGAAGAGGATGGCTGTCATATACAGGCAAACATCTTTAATAACATTTTAAGGATCGGATAATTGCTTCAAATGTTTCTGGAAGGAAAAATGTACTCTGCTTATCGGACACGGTTCATAAAATTATGTATTGGTGACATAGCGACAGGAAAACTGACCCTGCTATTGAATGGTTAAGGATAGTATTAGCTGCAGCTGACATCAGACCGATGGCTTATGAATGAAGTATATACCCAGATTTCATTGATAGCAAGTCTGAAGGGCAAACACTCATTTTAAGTTTTTATGGATGGAGTAACGGCAAAGAAGAATGCTTCTCAATCACCGAAAGTTAACAGGAAGTTCATTGTGATAAACCATGCTATAATATCAACTGAAAGACCAAGATTATTCCTGTCACCCATGCAAAGAAATATGTTAATAACACTTCACGGATTATATGGTTCAACATTTCTATTCAATCTATTATCATCCATTGGAGTCTGCACATCATAGCATTAAACTTATGTTTACATAACCTCTGTCATCAGTGCAGGACTATCAAAAATTAATAGTGAAAGGTTTCTTCAGCATGTGTTTGACAACATAAATGTAAATATCCGTCCGCTGCATAATTTAAGTACGTTCCATGCTATGGAAGGGATCCAACGTAGTACAACTAGCATCAGCACTAACACTCAGGTAAAGGTTCAACGAACTCAGGGTGATTCTTTTAATCTTGAATATATTTGTCTGCGTTTGAACCCAAAGAAAAGTGGATTAAGTGGCCTTAGTAACATGCTCGAGGATTTCAATGAACTGAAAAACTGTCGGAAGCCTCAAGAAGAACTCACTGTTTAATTTCATATGACTTGTATTAAACAAGCAACCTGGATGGAATTGGTTCATAAACAAACTTATTAGCAACTACGAAAAGTGCGAAAAAGTGTGAATTTATAAATCATACGATTTATAAATTTGCATCCTCGTACTATTTAAACGGCATTGTGCTTCAAAGCAGATGAAATTAGAAAACTCAACTAGCTATCATCGTTACATTTGATGTACTTGTGTTGAATTGGATTCAATGATGGCCTTTAGGCATCTATGGCTCAGACTGGGATAGGATAGGAGAAACTATGTGCACTGCGAACCCGAATTGTAGTACAGTCTCCTTCTAATTTTTCATGGAATATATCGTTACGTTTGAAATTAACCCTAATAATATCCATAATTTTCTTTCCACGATTACAGTCTCTCTTTCAAGATATTTCCCACTAAATTTACACAATTATTCGAAATAAATCGTTCTTCTTTTACTACATTTCTAATAAATAAGTAATTTGATAAGTGTAATGCATTCATTTCGCTATGGAAATTTTCACAAGATCCTGACAGTTTCTTTAAAACGATAATCGATTACTACGCACTGATAGAAAATAATAAATATAACCTAAGCATATATAAATAAATCAAATGAATCGCAGCCATACTACTCTACTATTGGATGAGGCCTTTCCTCGGAGGGAGGAGTTTACTCGACTGCTCCCACGCTGACCAGACGAGTTGGGAGAGGAGAGCATAAGCTTACACTGTGATAGCCACGATTTTTTATTCATAGCAGCTTCCCAATTTCATCACGATGCTGGGTGGGCAACGTTTCAGACCCGCATGCCCTGGCAGCGCCGGGAATCGAACCCGGGACCCCTCAGTCCGTAGTCAGACACGCTAACCTTACAAGTTTGTGTAATTAATGTAATGTGTATGTAGGATGTTTTCATTAAAAATACTTTCAAGTACTTTTTACACATCATTATTGAAAGACGTTGTCTATTCATATTCACTTCATCATTACTTACTTGCAAATTCAACTTTACTTAATTAAATTCTTATCATTATGTAGTCTCAATATGGCATATTATGTAATATGTATATTATTTATCATGCATCATTTTAAGTTTCTTTGCTTTAAATGTTTTGACTGTTGTAACTAAGCAAGTGTAAACCATAGATTCTTGTATGTTGATGGAAGATAGATAGCAAAATATTTTAGTAGTAAATTTGGCTTCCAAGTAACAGTGGAGTAAAGTGTAAGGGAAAAAAGAAATAAAAAATTATGTAAAAATTTGAAATTTTTTAGATTTCCTCTCCTTTTTTTTCTAAACGTGGACCAATATACGTATAATATTATTCGCTAATTGTCTGTTATTTACCAAATAAAACAAGGTGTTTCATAATTCCATTGTTGTTAGTTTTTTTTTTCTAAAAAAAAATTAAGTAACACAGATATGATTTAAAAAAACGTATCTTCCGGCTACCGGCCATATTAGATTTTGAACCTTCGAAACACTTTTTGCTTGTAACATTTCTAATGTGCTTCAGGGAAGTTTGAAACTTCTGAAAATACTAGTTTCATTTGGTTCTGGGGCGGTCCATAAACCCTAGTTCCCCGTCTATAAGTTCAAATTAATTTCTTTAGAATCCTAAATTTCTAAAATTATTTTCAAAACTGAAATAATGTAATGTCTGAAATAATCAACATGCACGGCAGTGCATGAGCCAAGTTCTTCACGTCAGAAAACGTCAGCACTGCCAGAAGCATGTTATACAGGAACAAGAGTTTATGGCAAAATCGACGATTTGGGGGCCCCGTAAGAAAAAAGATGTTAAAGATAGGAATATGAGCTTTTGCCGTTAAGGAGATATGGTAAATATGTGCAGATGTACAAAATTTCATATTCGTATCTCAAACTATGTTCTAGTTGTGGACCCCAGAAATTGCACATTTTAGGCTAACTGACTGACTGACTCACTCACTCACTCACTCACTCACTGACTCACTCATCATATTGTTTAGGGTGTTTGGAGTAAGCTAGAAACATGAAATTTGGTATGAAGGTAGAGGATGATAAGTAGATAAAGGAAAAATTCCGACATTTTGAAAAGGTCGCCATCTTGGATTCAAAATGGCCGCCAAACTTAAAATTTCAAAGAATACACAGCCTAAACGACTAAAGATAGAACAGTGAAATTTGGTATGAAACTACATCATTGATAGCAAATTAAGAAAACTTTTTAAAAGTTTGAAAAAATCGCCATTTTGGATTCAAAATCGCCGCCAACCCTAAAATTTAAAGAATACACAGCCTAAACGGCTGCCGCTAGAATAATGAAATTTAGTTTGACAGTACAACACTATTAGTAGATTATGAAAATATTACAAAATATCTCTAAAGACGCCATCTTGGATCCAAAATGGCTGACGTCATAAATCCATTTTCCAACTGCTTGAGCTAGAGATAGGAAATTTGACATAATGATGTATTATCAAGAGTAGTTTAGGAAAACATAACAACGTTTTAAAAAAGTCACCATCTTTGATTCAAAATGGCAGCTGAAATACCATTTTTCACATCGTTCGAGATAGAGAAATGAAATTTGGTATGACAGTGTATCATCACCAGTATGTCACGAAAATATAAGAAAACGTTAAAAATGTGTCCATCTTTTATCCAAAATGCCTGCCTAAGCCCCACTTTATAACGACTGAAGCTAGAGAAACGAAATTTGGTATGAAGGTGTACCATTACGAGTAGGTTAGAATAAATTCGGCTCGTCTCTCCTACTAGGGTACAGTTCCCAGCTGGAGCCTAATTGCGATAAAGTGGTGCGCCCCAGCGAGGCCATCTTGGAATTCTGGGGGCAGCGCCCCAATGAGGCGAATCGAGTATATACATTACAGAAGTGTAAAAAACTGCGAAATACGAGCAAAAGCACCAGGGGTGCAAACTGTCCAGTCAACTCCTTCAACCTTAGAAAGTGGTGAAATGGAATATGGATGAGCCTAGTTCCTCGCGCCAACTTCCAATACTCCTGCGTGTCCCACCAAGGTTTACTCGTCACAAACGTTAGCACTGCCAGGAGCATGTTATACAGGCAGAATGTGGAAGTTTGCCCATTCGGACGCAGCGCTCTGGAGTATGAGGGAATATCTGCATCATGGGGCGCAGTGCACTGCAGATTCTGGTTGTGATAAAAAGACGCAGTTCCTCCAAACTCCTCAAGTTCGATGCGCGGCCTGCCGTGGGATTCTTGGCGCAGCAACGCGAGCGAATCGAGGGGAGTATCAACACGTACGGCAGTGCATGCAGCCGAGTTCCGCGTGTCACAAAACGTCAGCATGCTATACAGGAACAAGAGTTTATTGCGAAATCAGCGATTTTGAGGTTCTGTAAGAAAAAAGATGTTAAAACTGGAATATGAAATTTCGAAGTATGACGGTATATCATCACTAGTAGATTACAAAATTTCTGCAAAGACATCATTTTGAATCCAAAATGACTGACTTCATTTATCCATTTTCCAGAACGTTTGAACTAGGGATACGAAATTTGGCATAAAGGTGTATTAACAAGAGTAGTATAGGAATAATTTACATTTTTGAAAAAGTTGTTAACTTGGATCAAAATGGCCGCACAAAAACTTTTTCCACACCATTCGAGCTATAGAAACGAAATTTGGTATGAAGGTGTACCATCACAAGTAGGTAACGGCAATGTAAGAAAACTTTTTAAAAATCGCTTTCTTTAATTCAACATAGCCGCCCAAATACCATTTTCCAAACCACTGAAGCTAGAGAAACGAAATTTGGTATGAAGGTGTACCATCACGAAAATGTTTCAATAAATGGATCAAACCACCGCTATGAGCGTGCAGCCTCCAAGGCGATATGGGAAAAGGTCTGCATAGCATGGGGCGCTGTCCGCAGAAAGTCTGATCACAATAAAGGGGGCGTACCCCTAAAAAATTGAAGTTGGGGCGCACACGGAATTCTGGGGCAGCACACCCAGCGAGGCGAACCCAGTATATATATACACGTATAAAGAGCTGTGAAATCCGAGCAAAACACCAGATGATGTTCGAGCCTTAGGGTTGGTGATGGTGGATTTTAGGGCCGCCAGAAGGAAGCAAATTTGCTATAAAGGTGTATCATCACAAGTAGGTTACAATAAATATGGCAAAGCTTCCCTATGTTTCAATAAATATCTCATTCCCACGGGTGGTGGGTATGGGAAAAAATCTGTAACATGGAAGCACAGTGTCCTGAAGAGTGGTTACGATAAAGGGGCGTACCGCGTAAGTACCCAAAAAGTCGGAGTTGGGGGCGCAGCCAGCTACGGGGTCGAGGACCTAAACGAGGCCGAGCGAGCGAGTATATATATTATACACGTACAAAAAGCTGTGAAATCCGAACAAAAACACCAGAGGTGCAAAAAGTGGAGCCAAGTTCTTTAGCCCTAAAAAGGTGTGAAATGGGAGACGGATGAGCCAAGTTCCTTGGTGACAGCATGTAACAGGAACAAAGGAACTTGGCGCGA